>JBAIZL010000002.1:163748713-163963713 GCA_036971475.1 Prosapia bicincta
TTACGTTATGCATTACGTAGTTTTGCAGTCTGTTCTGTGCAAGACTTGGTCATAGCCGCAACTCTCTCCCGTTAAGTTCCTGCGTGACGCAGTTTTTTATCTACGTTTCTTCGTCGTGAGGCGCAGACATGATTGCAGAAACCGGAATATTATGTTGTATAGTTATTAGTATATGATAATGACTGTTTTAATTTATATGTACAACATTTTTCCTTCAACACGTATTTCGTTAAATTAAAACACCCTTAAACATAAAAAAAAATGTTTTCGCTTGAATACTAAATACAGTCTGATTCTAATACGTCCATAGTTTTTAAATGGTGAATCTCAGAAAGAGCTATGTAAATATTTACCTATTTAATAAATTGATGTAAAATCTCTCATATTTCACAATTAAAAAAAAAAAAAAAAAAATGAAAACGTTTAGTCAGAAATTCCTATGAATTACACTTATGTCCTAAAATAGATAGGTTTATAACACTATGTGAATTATTTTAATAATCTCCGTTAGTATTTACTGAAATATATATATATATATATATATATATATATATATGTATGTGTGTGTGTGTGTGTGTGTGTTGGTGTGTGTGTGTGTGTGTGTATGTGTGTGTGTGTGTGTGTGTGTGTGTGTGTGTGTTGCGGCGGGCAATATTCTCTTGGAATACATGCCGCAAAAAGATAACATTTAAAACATAAAGAGTCTAAAGTTTATGTAAGTAAAACAAACCAAGCCACCGTGGGAAGGTTTTGAAACTTAAATGTAAGGCCGTTTGCAAGGGGAAGATGGTCAAAATTGGCCTAGAATTACCATCGACATTTCCAGAGATGAAGCAAGACGAGAAAAATCAAAATTAAAGAATAATAAAATTCCATCAGAAGCACCCTTAAAGAGTTATACGGCTTGATCGAAAAAATGGATTAAATCGATCGGTCTATCAATTCTGCGAGCCGTTACGCACTAGTACAAAAGAAGTGCGCGCGCCGATCAGGCGACATCGATTTAAGATCCTGATTGGTTGTCAACTCGTGGGAACGGACTGCAGGTGGGGGTGTTTTCCCGGGGGTTGAGCAGGCCTAGCGTCTGTTGAAGCCCCAGCTAAACCAGGACTCTCGAAGGGTAAGGTCGGTGTCGGGCGTAGCTCCGGTAAAACAATGAACAATAGTTTTGTTACCGTTAATAGTTCAAAAACTATGAGTGGCTAGGGAAAGTTCGTTTCGTTGAGATGTCGTGACGCAGTAGTTTCGTATGGGGCCCTTTCGCATTTCAAGATCGCAGCGAAAGGGGTTTTCCCATAAATTTCCATCAAATTATGTGCGAGCGTCGTTAAATGTGTGTGTTGCAGCCTTACTAGAAAGACAAGGCGATGTGAACAGTGTGACCTAGCAAACAGTTTTAAAAGTGTGAGTCTAAATTTCTAATAAAATTAAACAAAATTTAACTAAATTGATAAACGTTTTTAAAAGATTTTTCTATTTATTTTCTGTGTTAAGAAATGCCCAAGAACTGTGTTAAAAGAAGGGCTTAAAGCTAAAATTTTGCTGGTAACCGTTAAAATCTAAAAGAGGTGCGAATAGCATCGAAGAAAGAAGATGGAAGGATTTCAACCAAAGGGTGAAGCGAGCGGATCTACCTGAGGCCTAGCAGACACACAAAGGGATGGAGGATTTCAAATATGGCGGCAACGCGTGGGAAGTCATCCAAGTATTCTTACGTGGGAACAAAGCAACAGCCAAGCCGGATTTTCCCCACCCCGTTGGAGGACAAAGGGAGAGACGGAGAAGAGAGGGAGAAGATAGGCAAGCCATGCTTTGTGTGGAATCAGGTCAGATCTAAATTGTTTTCCCTTTGCAAATTAAAATTTTAATTTGAAGAATTTTTTCTAAATTGGGAAAATGTTATAAAATTTAAATAAATTTTCAAATCATTGACAGTAAACTTTAAATTTTACAAGTAAATGCTGGTGGCTTTGTTTTAAAGAGTGGGGGGTTTCAAGATGGCGATGCCATAAATGCAGAATTTATGTTGTATTTTATGTATGTAAGGGAAATGGAAATTTTAGATTAGAACTTATGTAAAGGGAAAGGGATTTAAATAAACAAATCAAGTAAAGGGATTTAAATTAATTAAAGAGTTTAAAATCTTATGAAGGTGTAAAGAGTTTAAATAAAAGATGTGTTGAAATAAAGTTAAATATAATTTGCTAAAAGTAAATATCCAAGATGGCGGACAAAAGGCCATTGTTTACAACAGCTGATTGGAAGGCTATGCTTTAGTTTCAGGTAATCCTATAAACAGGAGTGTTATTTCATATAATTAAATTAAACTAAATTGGTATTTTATTTAGAAGGAGTTATTACGACACTTTTCCATATGAAGCAAATTGACATAAATTGTTTTCATTTAAAATAAACAAGGGTTCTAACAAATTGAAGCTTTTTAATGTAAACCTTTGATTTTATTTAGAAAAGGGTGAAATTATATATGTGTATAAAATAAATTGAATCAAACCAAGGTTTGAGTAAGAATAAAGGGAAATGATTTTAATATGGGTAGATTTTAAATATTTTAAAAGGTACAATAAAAGGGTTAAGTTAAACAAGAGATTTTAAATTTGTAAGTGGGTCTAGCTAACCAATTTTAATATGTTAATATAAGTTTTCTTTTTTGAATTATAAGTATATATATATATATTGTTTATTTCATGATTTATGTGTATTTAAAATAATATCTTGGTGGTAGAGTAACTTAGAAAGAAAATTGAAATTTTTGCAAATTGGTTTAAAAATGTAAGTTCTATAATAAAGGCAAATGGGCTTGTAGCCATTGAGCAAAGGTATACAAAATTTATTAAATATCAATTTCCTTCAGAAATTGCATTGATGAATTTTAAATAAATTTTAATTAAATTTCAGTATGTATAATTGTCATGTAGAAAGGGCTAACCAAATGATAACTAAAGGGTTTTTTGATTATATATAAAAAGAGTTAAATAAATTTTAAAATTTGTAAATTTCTTTGTAAATGATCAAGGATCAGTTCAAAAGGGAGTAACTAGGTTTTAATAAATATAAATAAATTTCATTATGTGGATTTTCATGCCAAAAGGGTTAATCAAATCGTAACCAAAGGGTTAAATATTTTCTAATCAAAGGGTTAAATGAATTTAAATAAATTTGTAGATTTTGTAAATGATTGAGGATATGGGTAAACAGGTTAAATATGTTTCAGTAAACGTTTTTATTTAAATATGTATTTAAATATTATAATCTCAATATGGGAAGGTGTTTGAATTTATTTAGCAGATGTTTTAAAAGTTTTTATAAATTATTATTTGATGTCCAGTAAATATTTTGATAATCTTGTAGGAGATATGGCTATATGTTTTATATGTAATTTTTGTTTCAGTATGTACTTCATAATTGGTTTTTATATAATTTGATATGTTTTATGAAATTGTCTTTAGGTTGTTGGTAAAATTGATTGAAATTTTACCTGATAAAGTAAATAGAAATTGAATTTTAAATTGCTCATTTTAAATTGATAAAGATATAGAAAAAATTTGATCATTTAAATGGCTATGTAAAATATGGCCATAAAATAAAGTAGTGTGTTTAGAAAGTTTAAATAAATGGAACAAAATGTGAAAAGTAGGGATCTTTCGGAGTGTGTTGAAAAGTAAGGCTTTGCTTGAATCAACGAATATTTGTAATTTGTAACAATTAAATTTTCAGTAAAAAGTTAAGTAAACAAAACCATATATTGACGTTTAAAATCGCAAGGTTGAGAACCTGGGATAATGAAATAAAATTATGACAAGTTGTAAAGGGTTATATTTTCGACAAGTAAGATTGATCGTCAAGTAGAGCAAAGTTTTACGCTTTGGCATACTCCGATTGAAAGAAAATTAAAATCGTAAATGCTTAATTTAAATTTTAAATGTCCACTAAAATAAGCAGAGTTGGTTTCTTAACTGTGTTAAGAACCAACATAAATGATATTTTTAAGTCAAATAAATTGCAGACTGTGCATTGTAATATTAAATTTTAAATTTTTTAAAATTAAAAAATAAAGATTTTTTAACTAACTTGCAAACAAACTGAGCATTATTTTAAACAAGTTTCTTACACTCTCCTACAGTTGATATGGTCATTTCGCCGTTTAGATGTCTTTCAAAAGAACCCATCCCCCGGGACGACTTACCCGTTAAGGGTAGAATCCGCAGCAAGTTAGGTTTTTTCTTTTTTAAGTCCAGTGACTTGTTCTCTGGCAGATTTTGGCGAGCATTGCACAGCATTCGTGGTTTCGGCTGCGAGCGGCTCGTTTCAAAATTCTTGCTCTGCAACGGGCGTTGGTGGGCGGGCTTGCGCGCTTGTTGGTCAACGACGGAAGGGTTGACGGCGCCGTGCGTGGGTGCTGGCTCGGTCCGTTGCAGTTAGTAAGATGGCGCCCTAACGAGTGGGACCGACGGGTAAAGTTGCGGACTTTCCCGTATAAATATTTCGGTCTCTATTAAAATCATAAAAAGACATGGCGAAATTCGACCTGGGAAGTGTAAGAAATAAATAATAAAATGTTAAAGAAAAGAGTTAGATTGCAGTTCTAGGTTGAAACACTGGTAAATTAATTTAAAAATAAGATAAGAAGATGAAATTAAGAGTTAAATAGTTTAGTATGAGAAATAGAATTATAAGAGTTAAGAAAATAAAGTAGGGGTAAATAGTAGTAAGTAGAAAGAAGCAAACACATAGACGAACGCGCGCATAGGAAACACACGCACGACATCCAACGACACTTTTATGTAAAGTAAAGGATTTTATAGAAAAGTTTAGAATTAGGGTTTAGAAAGAAGGAAAGGATTAAAAACAAAAAGGAGATAAACAAAACAGAAGCCATGGCAACACAAAAGCAGCAGGAAAGAAGTGAAATGGAAAAGCTAATGGCGATACTAAGGAAAGAAAAAGAACAAGATGAGGCTAAAAGACAGAAGAAGGAAGAACAAGAAAAATTAGAAAGACAGCAGGAAAAAGAAAAGGAGAGATTAGAAAGACAGGAAGAAAAAGAAAAGGAGAGATTAGAAAGACAGGAAGAAAAAGAAAAGAAGAGAGTAGAAAGGCAGAAGAAAGAAGAACAGGAAAGGTTAGAAAGGCAAAAGAAGGAAGAGCAAGATGAGGCTAAAAGACAAAAGAAGGAAGAACAGGAAAGGTTAGAAAGACAAAGGGAGAAGGAAGAGTGAAGGTTAGAAAGGGAGAAGAAGGAAGAACAGGAAGAGATGAGGAGATATAAAGAGAGAGAACAAGCCGAGTTAAGATGGCAAAATGAAGAAGCGAGAAGGATAAGGGAAGCAGAAGAAAAAGAGGGCAGGAGAAAAAAGAAACAACAAGAGAAAGAACAGGAAAAGAAAGAGCGAGAAGAAAAAGAAAAAAGGGATAGAGAAGAAATGAAACAATTCCAAGAAAGGATGGCGGAAAAGTTTAAAAGTCATAAGGACGACATAGCCCAGCACATGGTGAGCATGGACGCAAGAGTGTCGACTTATGAGAGCAAAGTCGACCAATTACAAGTAAGGATCGAAAAGGAGGAAGAGGAGCAACTGGAGCAGGACAAGAAAATAGTGGACCTGCAAACAGGCCTGCAGAAAGTGGAAACCAGCGTTAAAAGAGTAGCTGACAAAGTAAGAAGTGCAGGAGCACAAGCTACAAGTGTTAGCTGGGTAAAACCACGGGCCTGGGATTATCAGGAGCTTGCAGGAGCAAAAAGGATCGAATATTACGGAAAAGATAACGAAGATCCGGTAGCGTTTATAAAGAGCATGGAGGAGCTCTTTGATGAAGTAGACCCCATGTTGGAAGAAGAGACCAAACTGAAGATGGTGGTCAGAAATTTAAAAGGAACGGCAGAAGGCTGGTGGAAGGCCGTTATGAATCCAGGAGACCAGTATGGACAGTTTAAGGCTAAGTGTTTAGCCAGATACTGGGGTTTTGAAGCGCAAGAGAAAATAAGGCGGCAGTTAGACACTGGGAGGTATTATGAGATGGGACCCTACAGCAAGTCCGAATACTTCATAGTAATGGTTAACAAAGCCAGAAATTTGGACCCGCCGATACCAGAGCGTTACCTCGTGAACAAGGTGATGACGCATTTCGGAAGGGAGGTCCGGAATGCTAGCCTTGGCGTTCATAGGGAGTCAGTGGCCAGTGCCATTGATTTCCTGAACGGCGTGGAGACGGACAACGGAAGCCGGGGTATAAATGGGAGAGAGGTGCCGCCTAGGTACCAACAGAGGCCACCTCCAAATATGAGGCCTCCTCACCCAAGGAACAACACCAATGGGAACCCCAGGCCGGAGAGAGAGACCAGACAACCTCCAAGGCAGAACATGGAACCAAGAAATAGGACAAGGAGTCCAAAAAACGAGGCGGGAGGGTCTCGTGCGAAATAGAAGAGAACAGACAACATGGAGACAGACAATGGCGAGCAAAAGGAACCGAGACCCGGAACAAAGAAATAAGAAAGAGTATTAGTAGTATAAAGAAGAGTAAAAGGATAGTAAATGAAAAAGAGAGACAAAAAGGAGTTACATCTGACAGGGAAGCGAGCAAAAACGTGCTGGAAGGAGAAGGCAAAAGGGAACAGAGTGGAAACAGGGCGATGGGTGGGGCTGAGCCCAAGGATGCTGTAGAACAGCTACCCAGTAACAGTAAAGGAGGAAGAAAGGAAGAGAATGAGAGAGAAAGTAGGCAGCAGGAAGCTGCAAAACAGGGAGGCCCAAAAAGTTCCAGTGACCTAGCCAAGATCCAAGAAGGAAACGGAAATGCAAGCCAACTAGAAGAAACTCCGAATCAGGAAAATAAAGGAGATGAAAAGCCAGAAAAGATAAGAGCCACGGCTCAACAGCCAGACATAGAACAAACAAGGAAGTTAGGAGGTCTCAATATGGAGATACGAGACGACCTGCTCGAGGAGGAAGGTTTGTTGCCCCGACAATCCCAGAATTCTGAGGAATGCCCTGCACTCATAGGCGCTATCTGGCAACAGGTAGTGCGTGTTGAGATTGACACCGGCGCGGACGTGTCCGTTATACAGGGCAACCTGTATAACGAGCTGAAGCGCCAAGGGAAAGAATTCTTGGAATTGCCGGTAAGCAATACGGGCATTATTATGGCGGTGAAGACACCCCAGATAAGAGTCCGTAAGCAGGCTTTTATTCCTCTGAGTATGGGAGGTCATGTAATAGAAAGTAGCTTCATGGTGGTGGAACGCTTACGAGCGGAAATTGTCATGGGTTGCGATCTGTTACATCGACTGAAAGCCCGTATCAACATGGAGAGACGCTTCATGACTTTCGAGGTCGAAGGAGAGATGGCCAGTCTCGACTTCATAAGACCTAAACAAGACCATCCAAACACATCCATTGCTAACTTGGAAGCTCAGGAAGGAGAAGAAGTAAGATCTGCACAAGACCATCCAGGAGAGCTCCAAGAGATTAGTAGAAGAGCAAAAATCGACAAGGTGGGATGGATTGGTACAAGCAAAGAAGAGGGGCTTGTACTGGCGCCAGCCGAACACCAGGCTGACGTCGTTACCCCTATCGAGAACCCGGAGTGGCCGAGTCTCGGGGGGGATTGGGACATGGATCCAAATCTGAAGGAAATGTTGGAGCAGAAGAGGCAAAGGAGAAACCAAATGCAAAAGTAACACAGAGAGGTAGTGAACAGGAGAAAAAGGGAAAACCAGAAGGCCAGGAGGCAAAAGTAATAGAGCAAAGTGAAAGCAAGAAGGGAGCAGCGACTGTAAGCAAAAGAAGAGGAGCCGATGGCAGGGAAGACAGAAATGTGCCGGAAGGGAGGAGCAAAGAAGGTCATACACGTGGAACTAGGGCGGTAAAAAGGGCAGAGCCCGAGAAAGCCGAAAGTAGGCACCAAAAGTATAAAGGACAAGAGGAAGAAATAGGAGGAAAGGTACAGAGAGGACAAGGAGGCCCAGAATGTTCCTACGACCATGCGGAAATCCCGGAAGGAAACAAAGATGCGAGCGAGCCAGAGGACAAGAAAAACAAGCGTAATAGGAAGGAAAAAGGAGGAGAAAAGAGAATTAAGGACAAGGCAAAAGGAACTAGACCCAGATACAGGATGAGGAGGAGATTAGGAGTTGTAGATTGGAAGAGTAGAGTAAAGAGAAAGAAACATAAAAATTTTAAAAATGGCCAAACACTGAAACCACATCGAGTATACAATGTAAGAAACCTAAATACAATACAGCAGCAGGATAAAAATAACTCAATTCTCACAAAGACTCAGGAGGAAAGGCTGGAAAAATTAATAAACGAATACAAAGAGGTATTCAGTGAGACTCCAGGAAGGTCCAATAGGTATAAACATAAATTGAAAATATATGAGGATAAACCATTTATAAAACAGAGTTATCCGATCCCTATAAACTATAGGAAACAGGTCCAACAGGAAATCGACGTTATGCTGGCCAACGACATCATCGAGAGGTCAAGAACGCCATACATCAACCCGATGGTAATGGTCCTCAAGCCAGACAAATCCATCAGACTATGCCTTGATGCTAGGAGACTAAATGACATCACTGTACCAGATTACGAAAGCGCACCAGCGATTGACGAGATTCTAAGGAAAGGAAGATGTAAGAGGTATATCTCCAAGATTGATCTCACGTCTAGTTTTTGGCAAATACCTCTTACACATGACTCCAAAAAGTATACGGGGTTCCTCTTCAACAACAAGGTGTACAACTTCAAGGTAGTGCCTTTCGGACTACAGAACTCCTTAGCGGCATTGGTTAGGACGGTGGATTTGACGCTGGGACAGGAATTAGAGGAAAACATACTAGCATACGTCGACGACCTGTTATGCTTGTCTGAGACGTTCGAGGAACACCTCGAACATTTAAGAACGATCTTCACCAAATTCAGGGAAGGAAACTTGACAATAAATCCAAGAAAAACATTTTTCTGTCAGGAGGAGGTGAAATTCCTAGGATACATCTTTACTCAGGAAGGGGTACGAACAGACCCAGAGAAGCTACAGGCAATACACGATTTCCCAGTGCCTAAGAATAAAAAGCAATTACAATCGTTTCTAGGATTTGTGAATTACTATGCTCGTTTTACGAGCAAGTATTCACAGGAAACCTCACCTCTTTTAAAGCTCCTGCGCAAGCAACAACCCTGGATTTGGAACTCAGACATGCAGGCGGCTTTTGATCGTGTCAAAGGGTTGTTTCTCGAGGCAGTAACGATTACACACCCAAGAGCTGGGCAGGATGTCTTCCTACAAACGGATGCCAGCCACATAGCGATAGCAAGTCAACTCTATCAAAAGGACGATAACGGGGATTTGGCGGTTATTGGATTCGCTAGTAGGACCCTCAAGAAAGCAGAATTGTCATACAGCGTGTGCGAGAAAGAACTGCTGGCCATTGTGCACGGCCTCAAGAAATTTAGACCACTTATATTAGGAGCGCCGTTGCACATCATCACTGATAACAAGGCATTGCAATTTTTAAACACCTGCAACTTCACCAACTCTCGCATCACCAGATGGACACTAGCAATCCAAGAGTACCAACCCTCCGTTATTCACTGCCCTGGCAAGGAGAACATACCTTGCGATACGGTCAGCCGCATGTACCAGGCACAAAGCGGGATCGGAAAACTAAAGAACGAGCAGGCAGTTATCAGGCTAAATGAAATGAAAAGCGAGAGACCCTTAAGACAAATAATCCTATCATTGAAAGAAGGACAAAGGGAACAAATAGATTTAAATAATATAACAGAAAATATACAAAGGTACCCGAGATACGAGGTAATAGAAGGATATTTGTGCTTTAAAGTGAGAGGAAAAAATAAAATAGTGATTCCAGAAGGGAACATTGAGCCACTCATAAACGAAGTACACCAGGTGTACTTGCACATTGGGAGAAATAAATTGGCAAAAATGCTAGGTCGGAGCTTCTATATAAAGAATATGTACCAAAGGGTTATGGAAGTGATAAGGAGATGCAAAATATGTCAATACGCCAAGCATACTAACAGGTATTCACAAGCATTAACAAGACCAATCCTTACACAACAACCAGGGGAAATGGTTGCCGTAGACTTCTTAGGGCCCCTACCCAGGAGTATAGGAGGGGCGAGACATGTACTAGTGATCCTTGACGTGTTCTCAAAGTTCCTAAAATTATACGCTGTGAAAAGCCCGAACTCCAAAACCTCCATCGATCGCATGACTGAGTATTTTAATACAGTGGGAAAACGGATTAAAATTCTTACCGATTTCGGCGCGGCATTTACCTCCAAACAGTGGAAAGAATGGATCGAGGCAGTAGGTGTGAGACACATTCTTATCCCTGTTCGGCATCCCCAGGTAAATTTAGCCGAGCGTATAAATCGAGATTTGGGAAGAATTTTACGGACATACTGTAGTAATGCACAATCCTCATGGCAAAAATACTTGCAATACATAGAAAAAAATCATAACCAAATGCCACACGAGATCACAGGCTACACGCCGGCAATGGTCCACTGGGGAGTGGAAACAAACTATGTATGGGAAGGATATATCCCTGAGGATTGTAGGAATGCGGTAGTGGAGACTAGGAGGGAGATGCTTCAGAAAGTATTTCAGCGAATTAGGACTAAGGGAGACTACAGAGCGGCAAGGACAAATAGAACCTGTAAGGAGACGCACTTCCAAGTCAACGACCTGGTGTTAATCACAAGGCATAACCGCTCCAATGTGCAAAGAAAAGAGACAGAAAAGTTACTATTGATTTACGAAGGCCCATTTAAAATAACTAGGAAACTAGGGCGTAAGACCTATGAAGTGGCCAATATTGTGACAAATAAAGTAAGAGGAAGGTACGATGTTAAAGATATAAAATTATACGTAGAATAATAATAAACAAGGAAGCCTGATAGCTGACCTGACGTCAAAACAAAAAATGTAGGTTGCCTTAGTGCAACAAATATCGATCCAAAGTTGTGTATACAGTAGAAGCATTGACCCAAGCAAAAAATATAAGGAAGTAGCTTTACTACACAAGGTCACAGCTGTGTGGAGCGGCCGACAAATGCGTAGGCAAGATAACGCCAGCTGATAGGGACAGCGCCTGAGAGTGAGAGGGGAACACCTGAACATCGTTCCTCACTCAAGATAAGGAGCGTAAGTAAGTAACTGCTGGTAAATTGTAAGAACTTGGTTAGATATTTTGGAGTGTATTTATAAGAAATGTAAAATGTTTATATATAAGTATGTAATGAAAAAATAAAATAAAGCCACTAACGAGGGTATAAATGTAGGGGAAGTAAGAAATGGAAAATTTAAGATAAAAAATGTTAAATTTTTTAACTTTAAAAAAAAAATAATGCAAAGAGAAAACAAGATCAGATTTATTGTATCAAGCCTGTGAGTGAATAGTGAGAGTTGTGAGTTTTATAAAAATGTATATACTGAGGGTTGTACTTATTAATATTGTGAAAGTTTTTTAAGTGTTTCAGTGAGAAGAAGTAGAAGAGGACCAAGGACAGATAGATATATAAGTAAGGTAATTAAGAGTTAGCTAGCACCCACAAATAAAATAGGAAAACAGATAAATCTCGAAAAATAAATTTTTTTTTTATAAGTAAATTTTTTTTTTTGAGATACTTTCAAAAAATTTTATTTTGTCTCAATTTTAAAGGGGGATCTTGCGGCGGGCAATATTCTCTTGGAATACATGCCGCAAAAAGATAACATTTAAAACATAAAGAGTCTAAAGTTTATGTAAGTAAAACAAACCAAGCCACCGTGGGAAGGTTTTGAAACTTAAATGTAAGGCCGTTTGCAAGGGGAAGATGGTCAAAATTGGCCTAGAATTACCATCGACATTTCCAGAGATGAAGCAAGACGAGAAAAATCAAAATTAAAGAATAATAAAATTCCATCAGAAGCACCCCTAAAGAGTTATACGGCTTGATCGAAAAAATGGATTAAATCGATCGGTCTATCAATTCTGCGAGCCGTTACGCACTAGTACAAAAGAAGTGCGCGCGCCGATCAGGCGACATCGATTTAAGATCCTGATTGGTTGTCAACTCGTGGGAACGGACTGCAGGTGGGGGTGTTTTCCCGGGGGTTGAGCAGGCCTAGCGTCTGTTGAAGCCCCAGCTAAACCAGGACTCTCGAAGGGTAAGGTCGGTGTCGGGCGTAGCTCCGGTAAAACAATGAACAATAGTTTTGTTACCGTTAATAGTTCAAAAACTATGAGTGGCTAGGGAAAGTTCGTTTCGTTGAGATGTCGTGACGCAAGAGTTTCGAAAATGGGGCCCTTTCGCATTTCAAGATCGCAGCGAAAGGGGTTTTCCCATAAATTTCCATCAAATTATGTGCGAGCGTCGTTAAATGTGTGTGTTGCAGCCTTACTAGAAAGACAAGGCGATGTGAACAGTGTGACCTAGCAAACAGTTTTAAAAGTGTGAGTCTAAATTTCTAATAAAATTAAACAAAATTTAACTAAATTGATAAACGTTTTTAAAAGATTTTTCTATTTATTTTCTGTGTTAAGAAATGCCCAAGAACTGTGTTAAAAGAAGGGCTTAAAGCTAAAATTTTGCTGGTAACCGTTAAAATCTAAAAGAGGTGCGAATAGCATCGAAGAAAGAAGATGGAAGGATTTCAACCAAAGGGTGAAGCGAGCGGATCTACCTGAGGCCTAGCAGACACACAAAGGGATGGAGGATTTCAAATATGGCGGCAACGCGTGGGAAGTCATCCAAGTATTCTTACGTGGGAACAAAGCAACAGCCAAGCCGGATTTTCCCCACCCCGTTGGAGGACAAAGGGAGAGACGGAGAAGAGAGGGAGAAGATAGGCAAGCCATGCTTTGTGTGGAATCAGGTCAGATCTAAATTGTTTTCCCTTTGCAAATTAAAATTTTAATTTGAAGAATTTTTTCTAAATTGGGAAAATGTTATAAAATTTAAATAAATTTTCAAATCATTGACAGTAAACTTTAAATTTTACAAGTAAATGCTGGTGGCTTTGTTTTAAAGAGTGGGGGGTTTCAAGATGGCGATGCCATAAATGCAGAATTTATGTTGTATTTTATGTATGTAAGGGAAATGGAAATTTTAGATTAGAACTTATGTAAAGGGAAAGGGATTTAAATAAACAAATCAAGTAAAGGGATTTAAATTAATTAAAGAGTTTAAAATCTTATGAAGGTGTAAAGAGTTTAAATAAAAGATGTGTTGAAATAAAGTTAAATATAATTTGCTAAAAGTAAATATCCAAGATGGCGGACAAAAGGCCATTGTTTACAACAGCTGATTGGAAGGCTATGCTTTAGTTTCAGGTAATCCTATAAACAGGAGTGTTATTTCATATAATTAAATTAAACTAAATTGGTATTTTATTTAGAAGGAGTTATTACGACACTTTTCCATATGAAGCAAATTGACATAAATTGTTTTCATTTAAAATAAACAAGGGTTCTAACAAATTGAAGCTTTTTAATGTAAACCTTTGATTTTATTTAGAAAAGGGTGAAATTATATATGTGTATAAAATAAATTGAATCAAACCAAGGTTTGAGTAAGAATAAAGGGAAATGATTTTAATATGGGTAGATTTTAAATATTTTAAAAGGTACAATAAAAGGGTTAAGTTAAACAAGAGATTTTAAATTTGTAAGTGGGTCTAGCTAACCAATTTTAATATGTTAATATAAGTTTTCTTTTTTGAATTATAAGTATATATATATATATTGTTTATTTCATGATTTATGTGTATTTAAAATAATATCTTGGTGGTAGAGTAACTTAGAAAGAAAATTGAAATTTTTGCAAATTGGTTTAAAAATGTAAGTTCTATAATAAAGGCAAATGGGCTTGTAGCCATTGAGCAAAGGTATACAAAATTTATTAAATATCAATTTCCTTCAGAAATTGCATTGATGAATTTTAAATAAATTTTAATTAAATTTCAGTATGTATAATTGTCATGTAGAAAGGGCTAACCAAATGATAACTAAAGGGTTTTTTGATTATATATAAAAAGAGTTAAATAAATTTTAAAATTTGTAAATTTCTTTGTAAATGATCAAGGATCAGTTCAAAAGGGAGTAACTAGGTTTTAATAAATATAAATAAATTTCATTATGTGGATTTTCATGCCAAAAGGGTTAATCAAATCGTAACCAAAGGGTTAAATATTTTCTAATCAAAGGGTTAAATGAATTTAAATAAATTTGTAGATTTTGTAAATGATTGAGGATATGGGTAAACAGGTTAAATATGTTTCAGTAAACGTTTTTATTTAAATATGTATTTAAATATTATAATCTCAATATGGGAAGGTGTTTGAATTTATTTAGCAGATGTTTTAAAAGTTTTTATAAATTATTATTTGATGTCCAGTAAATATTTTGATAATCTTGTAGGAGATATGGCTATATGTTTTATATGTAATTTTTGTTTCAGTATGTACTTCATAATTGGTTTTTATATAATTTGATATGTTTTATGAAATTGTCTTTAGGTTGTTGGTAAAATTGATTGAAATTTTACCTGATAAAGTAAATAGAAATTGAATTTTAAATTGCTCATTTTAAATTGATAAAGATATAGAAAAAATTTGATCATTTAAATGGCTATGTAAAATATGGCCATAAAATAAAGTAGTGTGTTTAGAAAGTTTAAATAAATGGAACAAAATGTGAAAAGTAGGGATCTTTCGGAGTGTGTTGAAAAGTAAGGCTTTGCTTGAATCAACGAATATTTGTAATTTGTAACAATTAAATTTTCAGTAAAAAGTTAAGTAAACAAAACCATATATTGACGTTTAAAATCGCAAGGTTGAGAACCTGGGATAATGAAATAAAATTATGACAAGTTGTAAAGGGTTATATTTTCGACAAGTAAGATTGATCGTCAAGTAGAGCAAAGTTTTACGCTTTGGCATACTCCGATTGAAAGAAAATTAAAATCGTTAATGCTTAATTTAAATTTTAAATGTCCACTAAAATAAGCAGAGTTGGTTTCTTAACTGTGTTAAGAACCAACATAAATGATATTTTTAAGTCAAATAAATTGCAGACTGTGCATTGTAATATTAAATTTTAAATTTTTTAAAATTAAAAAATAAAGATTTTTTAACTAACTTGCAAACAAACTGAGCATTATTTTAAACAAGTTTCTTACACTCTCCTACAGTTGATATGGTCATTTCGCCGTTTAGATGTCTTTCAAAAGAACCCATCCCCCGGGACGACTTACCCGTTAAGGGTAGAATCCGCAGCAAGTTAGGTTTTTTCTTTTTTAAGTCCAGTGACTTGTTCTCTGGCAGATTTTGGCGAGCATTGCACAGCGTTCGTGGTTTCGGCTGCGAGCGGCTCGTTTCAAAATTCTTGCTCTGCAACGGGCGTTGGTGGGCGGGCTTGCGCGCGCGTGTTGGTCAACGACGGAAGGGTTGACGGCGCCGTGCGTGGGTGCTGGCTCGGTCCGTTGCAGTGTGTGTGTGTGTGTGTGTGTGTGTGTGTGTGTGTGTTTTGCTAATGAATTATATTTCAAGACATTTCTTACGTTTTATGATGCTATTTCTTTTCTTATAATTTATATTACCCAAGTAAAATTTAAAAAAATCATAATTTGGTTTTATCATTGCATAACAAAATCAAAGTTACGCCATTAATACGCTATCTGAAGGTCTGCGAAGCACAAAAACGACAGCCAATTGGTTCTGTAAATTAAGCGTAATATATGACGGATTTGGATTAAAACCACCCCCTCCGCCCTTTCTGTTTGCTCCAGTCACTATGCTTTAATCACGCTCATAGCTCTGAGAAATTTCATTAGTACTTTGTATTGTCTACGGTAGATATGCTTTTATAATCAATCTTTATTAAATAACTATATTGTTTTTACACTTTTTACGTATACGTATATTTTTACATTTTATTATGTTATATATGTTATATATATGTACAAAACAAAACTACAAAAATGTCATCCTGATTTTACTGATATTACAAAATATTTTGATAAATTTTCAATTGTAACTAGCTCTTCTACACAAACTGCAGATTTATATTAGTTTTATCGCTGGTGATTATACGTTTCTAAATTCTCTCTCTCTCTCTTGTTCCTCAATTCCTCTCCTCCCTCTCCTTATTTCTCTGATAGTCTGTCTCTTCCTCTCTAACAGAGGAAGAAGGCGAGATTTTATATCAGTATGATAAAGTTACTAAATTTTCTTCTTCATCATGACCGACAACAGATATTTTGTATCATAATTTCGAGGTCAATTGTCAAACAACCAAATTAGCTACCATAGTCTGGAAATAATATAAAACGACTAGGAAATTGGAGAAACTCCTAAAACTAGGAAACGTCTAGGGTCATCAAAATGTCTAATATCGCTCTCATACTTGTAGAAAGGGAATCCGGCTATAAGGAAGATAACGAAAGTTGGTAGAGGTGGTTTTGTTTTAAAAAAACAACTCAAGCAAAACGACCTAATGGTTCAGTAAGTACTTTACATATAGGGAAAACATCTTTACCTGATCTTGACGTGTTCTCAACTGGCTTTATATTTTACTGACATATTTTTTCTGGTAAGTTCATAGGAAACCCATGCAGATTCAAGAATTTAATTATTAGTCTTAATGGTTCTTTAGTTGACTATTAGAATTAGGATACTTGAAAAATTATATTTTTGAATTTTTTTATTTCAATATTTATTCTAATAAGCTACAGATTCATGCTTTTGTTTCTCATCGAATACTTACTCATTTATATGAAGACTTTGGATTTTCAAACATGCATTTAAAAATTTTAATTACTTGGTTGACCTCTTTAGTATAGTAACTGATTTATTATACACTATATATATATATATATATATATATATATATATATATATATATTTAACATGGTGATATGTTTTCTTGTAATATAGTTATTAAATTGAAAATATTTCAAAAACAAGAATACCTTTAATACATTTATTGAATAATAAATGTATTAAAAGTATTCTTGTTTTTAAAATATTTTAAATTTATTATATATATATATATATATATATATATATATATATATATATATATATATATATCCTTGGAAGTAAATGTTTGAAAAATTATTTTTCATAATTTACGTTTAGTAAGTGAAACATAAGCGTTGGGTAACTCATATACGTAATACAAAAGTGAAATCTTAATTAAGTTGAAGTCTCAAATGAAATGGCTCTTGGAATTGCAAATGATGTAATTATCTCGAGACGGGACATTATATAAGTCTAGTCCCAAGTTATTCATACTTGTTAAAACATTTTACACTGAATTTTCACGTTAATATTTCAATAAGTTATGCAGTTCTAAAATCTGTCCCAATGATAGTCCTTTATCAGCTTTATAGAATAAAATTACAAAGTTATAACTGATATTAAACTATTTAACATATAAATTCAGAAAAATACATTTTTCAACTGTGTAATTTACCGTCATTGACTGCTTATTCTTATAACAATACTGGTATCAGGTAATAATTTATTATTGCCCTCTCCCATCATACCTAAAATTAGGGATGGACTAAGTCTGATTCTCGATTCCAGGAATCGTTTATTGGTATTAGAGAAATCGCTGATACTCAATTCT
Source organism: Prosapia bicincta (assembly GCA_036971475.1). NCBI lineage: Eukaryota > Metazoa > Arthropoda > Insecta > Hemiptera > Cercopidae > Prosapia > Prosapia bicincta. Next base: position 163,766,376 of record JBAIZL010000002.1, read on the forward strand.
CCAATGATTAAAGTGCCAATTCCAATGTTTTGTTTTTAACTGTTAAGACATATGTACAATATAATTTATTGGAAATACAATTAATTATCAACTATGCCTGATTTAAACATTAGTTGCTTCATGAATTAAACAATTAAAGCAAATGCCGATTTCAGATAATGAAAATATTATTATTATTTACGACACAACAACAAAGACCATTGGGAGCATTTCTGGTTTGTTTGTTTGTCATTGCTCATCTCACTCTCACTCATCTGTCCAAGGCTTTTCCTCTCCTCATCTCGGGCCGCCACTACTTCATAGATGTCAAAACAAAACACAAAGAAAATAGTTCTATTTTCTCCAGTTATACAAATTGATGAACTAAAGTTCACATTTGTAACTTTAAACAAACTATTACTTTTAACCAATATGTTTGTCACACTTTCAGAAATTCCTATTCATAAATCAAAGTTGAACGCTTTGTGAAGCCTATTATATTAAAACGGAAGTATTAAAAGGCTTCACCATATGACCAAGAAGTTAACTAAATTCATTATTAGAAAATATCTTGTAGGCATACCTCTCTAAAATATAATAGCTATTCACAACTGTTTAAACAAAAATAAGACAAGTTAAATGATTCATAATTACAAGGTAATGACAAAGTGACCAAGACAACTAAGGAACTATGTTGTAGAAGCCAGGGCTGAACTGTGTATCACTAAGTATTAACGTATAACCTGAAGCACCTGGTTCATCTCTTGTTTGACTTAAAAGACAAATAATTATGAATATAAAATGCAAATTGTAGATAATATTATAAATATTTGCGTTACATAACTTAGCTATGACATAGTTTAGTGAAAGTAAACGTACCTGTAACTGATTGAAAATCTACAACCATTATAAATCTGCTTTAATAAAATTATGTAATTTCCTACCTCAATTGAAATCATCAAGATGAGTGTTTAAAATAATGTAGGTATATATATATATATATATATATATATAAATATATATATATATATATATATATATATATATATATATATATATATAGCAATTTGTATTGTTGCGTATTATTAAAGAACTAAGTCAAATTACAAATACAAGAATTATAATTGAATTTACAATTCAAAGCTTTTCGTTGGCTAACAGTACCAACATCATCAGGAATGTTAAACAATTAAAATTGTTACAATTGAATTTTAATTGTTTAATATTCCTGATGATGTTGGTACTATTAGCCAACGAAGAGCTTTGAATTGTAAATTCAATTATAATTCTTGTATTTGTATTTTGACTTAGCTCTTTATATATATATATATATATATATATATATGTGTATATATAAATATATATATATATATATATAAATATATATATTTATATATATATATATATATATATATATATATATATATATAAATATATTTATTTATATATTTATATATATATATATATATAAATATATATATAAATCCTAATTATTTATAAGAATTTTATGTCAAACTTAATTACTTTTAATTGACAAAGCATAGTTACTAAGGTTTTCTCTAAATCAGAGATATTTGTTTCAGCATAAATATGTCAAACATTAAAAAAAGTAATTATCCAGTGGGCAATATTATAATAATAAATAAATATACTTAAATGTAAACAAGAAGATATTACTTTTATTTTAATTACAATCACTGTAAATTATGAGATTCATTTCAATGTATTTGTCTTTTATGATCGGACAAATTTAACGATTATATTATACAACGTTTTCCTTAAATGTCTCGTATTGCTTAATGACTCGTAGTCCTTGAATGTCTTGTTATTCTTGGAGCCCTCGTATTCCTTGAATGAATCGTATTCCTTGTATGAGTCGTAGTCCTGGAATGATTCGTATTCCTTGAATGTCTTGTATTCCTTGAATGCCTCGTATTCCTTGAATGTCTTGTATACCTTGAATATCTCGTATTCCTTGAATATTTCGTATTCCTTGAATGCCTCGTAGTCCTTGAATGAATCGTATTCCTTGTATGCCTCGTAGTCCTTGAATGCCTCGTATTCCTTGAAAGTCTTGTATTACTTGAATGCCTCGTATTCCTTGAATGTCTTGTATACCTTGAATATCTCGTATTCCTTGAATATCTCGTATTCCTTGAATGCCTCGTAGTCCTTGAATGAATCGTATTCCTTGCATGCCTCGTAGACCTTGAATGCCTCGTATTCCTTGAAAGTTTTGTATTACTTGAATGCCTCGTATTCCTTGAATGTGTTGTATACCTTGAATATCTCGTATTCCTTGAATATCTCGTATTCCTTGTATGCCTCGTAGTCCTTGAATGCCTCGTATTCCTTGAAAGGCTTGTATTACTTGAATGCCTCGTTTTCCTTGAATGTCTTGTATACCTTGAATTTTTCGTATTCCTTGAATATCTCGTATTCCTAGAATGCCTCGTATTCCATGAAAGCCTTGTTTTCGTTGAATGAATCTTATTCCATGAATGCCTCGTAGTCCTTGAATGTCTCTTATTCATTGAATGCCTCGTTTTCGTTGAATGAATCTTATTCCTTGAATGCCTCGTAGACCTTGAATGCCTCGTATTCCTTGAAAGTTTTGTATTACTTGAATGTCTCGTCTTCCTTGAATGTCTTGTATAACTTGAATATCTCGTATTCCTTGAATATCTCGTATTCCTTGTATGCCTCGTAGTCCTTGAATGCCTCGTATTCCTTGAAAGTCTTGTATTACTTGAATGCCTCGTATTCCTTGAATGCCTCGTAGTCCTTGAATGCCTCGTATTCCTTGAATATCTCGTATTCCTAGAATGCCTCGTATTCCTTGAAAGCCTCGTTTTCGTTGAATGAATCTTATTCCTTGAATGTCTCGTAGTCCTTGAATGTCTCTTATTCATTGAATGCCTCGTTTTCGTTGAATGAATCTTATTCCTTGAATGCCTCGTAGTCCTTGTATGCCTAGTAGTAATTGAATGCCTCTTATTCTTTGAATATCTCGTAGTCCTTGAATGCCTTGTATACCTTGAATATCTCGTATACCTTGAATGCCTCGTATTCCTTGAATGCCTCGCATTCCTTGAATGCCTTGTATGCTTTGAAAGCCTGTTTTCGTTGAATGAATCTTATTCCTTGAATGCCTCAAAGTCCTTGAATGCTTCGTATTTCTTGAATGTCTTGTACACCTTGAATATCTCGTATTCCTCGTATACCTCGTAGTTCTTGAATGCCTCGTAGTCCTTGAATGCCTCGTATTCCTTGAATGCCTCTTATTCCTCGAGTTCCTCGTATTCCTTGAAAGCCTCATTTTCGTTGAATGAATCTTATTCCTTGAATGCCTCGTAGTCCTTGAATTCCTCGTTTTCGTTGAATGAATCTTATTCCTTGTATGCCTCGTAGTTCTTGAATGCCTCGTATTCCTTGAAAGTCTTTTATACCTTGAATATCTCGTATTCCTTGTATGCCTCGTAGTCCTTGAATGCCTCGTATTCCTTGTATGCCTCGTAGTCCTTGAATGCCTCGTAATCCTTGAATGTCTTGTATACCTTGAATATATCGAATTCCTTGAATGCCTCGTATTCCTTGAATGCCTCGTATTCCTTGTATGCCTCGTAGTCCTTGAATGCCTCGTAATACTTGAATGTCTTTTATACCTTGAATATCTCGTATTCCTTGTATGCCTCGTAGTCCTTGAATGCCTCGTATTCCTTGTATGCCTCGTAGTCCTTGAATGCCTCGTAATCCTTGAATGTCTTGTATACCTTGAATATCTCGAATTCCTTGAATGCCTCGTATTCCTTGAAAGCCTCGTTTCCGTTGAATGAATTTATTCCTTGAATGCCTCGTAGTTCTTGAATGTCTCTTATTCATTGAATGCCTTGTATTCCTTGAATGCCTAGCATTCCTTGTATGCCTCGTAGTCCTTGAATGCCTCTTATTCCTTGAAAGTCTTGTATTCCTTGAATGCCTCGTAGTCCTTGTATATCTCGTATTCCTTGAAGGCCTCGTATTCCTTGAATGCCTCGTATTCCTTGAAAGCCTCGTTTTCGTTGAATGAATTTATTCCTTGAATGCCTCGTAGTCCTTGAATGTCTCTTATTTATTGAATGCCTCGTTTTCGTTGAATGAATCTTATTCCTTGAATGCCTCGTAGTCCTTGAATGTCTCTTATTCATTGAAAGCCTCGTATTCCTTGAAAGTCTTGTATTCCTTGAATGCCTCGTATTCCTTGAATGTCTTGCATGACTTGAATGCCTCGTATTCCTTTATTCCCTCATATTCCTTGAATGCCTCGTATTCCTTGAATGTCTTGTATACCTTGAATATCTCGAATTCCTTGAATGCCTCGTATTCCTCGAATGCCTCGTGTTCCTTGAAAGCCTCGTTTTCGTTTAATGAATCTTATTCCTTGAAAGTCTTGTATTCCTTTAATGCCTCGTATTCCTTGAATGTCTTGCATGACTTGAATGCCTCGTATTCCTTTATTCCCTCATATTCTTTGAATGCCTCGTATTCCTTGAATGCCTCCTATTCCTTGAATATCTTGTATACCTTGAATATCTCGTATTCCTTGAATGCATCGTATTCCATGAATGCCTCTTATTCCTTGAATGAATCTTATTACTTGAAAGGCTCGTATTCCTTGAATGCCTCGTAATCCTTGAATGCCTCGTATTCCTTGAATGTCTTGTATACCCTTATTATCTCGAATTCCTTGAATGCCTCGTATTCCTTGAATGCCTCATATTCCTTGAAAGCCTCGTTTTCGTTGAATGAATCTTATTCCTTGAATGCCTCGTAGTCCTTGAATGTCTCTTATTCATTGAATGCCTCGTATTCCTTGAATGCCTCGCATTCCTTGTATGCCTCGTAGTCCTTGAATGCCTCTTATTCCTTGAAAGTCTTGTATTCCTTGAATGCCTCGTAGTCCTTGAATATCTCGTATTCCTTGAATGCCTCGTATTCCTAGAATGCCTCGTATTCCTTGAAAGCCTCGTTTTCGTTGAATGAATCTTATTCCTTGAATGCCTCGTAGTCCTTGAATGTCTCTTATTCATTGAATTCCTCGTTTTCGTTGAATGAAACTTATTCCTTGAATGGCTCGTAGTCCTTGACTGTCTCTTATTCATTGAATGAATTGAATTCCTTGAATGAATATTATTCCTTGAAAGCCTCGTATTATTTGAATGAATCTTATTACTTGAATGGCTCGTATTCCTTGAATGCCTCGTAATCCTTGAATGCCTCGTATTCCTTGAATGTCTTGTATACCCTTATTATCTCGAATTCCTTGAATGCCTCGTATTCCTTGAATGCCTCATATTCCTTGAAAGCCTCGTTTTCGTTGAATGAATCTTATTCCTTGAATGCCTCGTAGTCCTTGAATGTCTCTTATTCATTGAATGCCTCGTATTCCTTGAATGCCTCTTATTCCTTGAAAGTCTTGTATTCCTTGAATGCCTCGTAGTCCTTGAATATCTCGTATTCCTTGAATGCCTCGTATTCCCTGAATGCCTCGTATTCCTTGAAAGCCTCGTTTTCGTTGAATGAATCTTATTCCTTGATGCCTCGTAGTCCTTGAATGTCTCTTATTCATTGAATTCCTCGTTTTCGTTGAATGAAACTTATTCCTTGAATGCCTCGTAGTCCTTGACTGTCTCTTATTCATTGAATGAATTGAATTCCTTGAAAGTCTTGTATTCCTTGAATGCCTCGTATTCCTTGAATGAATCTTATTACTTGAATGGCTCGTATTCCTTGATTGCCTCGTAAACCTTGAATGCCTTGTAGGCCTTAAATGCATCGTATTCCTTGAATGCCTCGTATTCCTTGAATGAATCTTATTACTTGAATGGCTCGTATTCCTTGAATGCCTCGTAATCCTTGAATGCCTTGTAGTCCTTGAATCCCTCGTATTCCTTGAATGAATATTATTCCTTGAAAGCCTCGTATTATTTGAATGAATCTTATTACTTGAATGGCTCGTATTCCTTGAATGCCTCGTAATCCTTGAATGCTTTGTAGTCCTTGAATCCCTCGTAATCCTTGAATGAATATTATCCCTTGAAAACCTGGTATTCCTTGAGTGAATCTTATTACTTGAATGGCTCGTATTCCTTGAATGCCTTGTAATCCTTGAATGCCTTGTAGTCCTTGAATCCCTCGTATTCCTTGAATGAATCTTATTCCTTGAATGCCTCTTATTTCTTGAATGCCTCGTATTTCTTGAATGTCTCGTATTTCTTGAATGCCTCGTAATCCTTGAATGCCTTGTATTCCTTGAACGTCTTGAATTCCTTGAATGTCACGAAATCCTTGAATGCCTCGTATTCCTTGCATGCCTCGTATTCAGGAACCAATTAAGTTGCATTGCCACGGCTATACGCTACTAGGAAATACTAGTGAAATATCTGAATGTTACTGTGAAATAACTGATTTCAGTAACATTTTATATTTTTTACTATTTAAACCCTAATTCAAAGTTATATCAAAGAATTACAAACTAAGTTAAAATTGAAGTTGCTTGATGTAATCATCTTGAATTCACCGATTAAACTTATTTTAAAAATACTTAACCATGTGAATACTTAATTGCTTACTGGCTTACGCGTTTCAAAACATTCGATCCTGATGTAATCATTTTGAATTCAGTGATTGAACTAATTTTAAAAGTACATAGCTGTATGAATACGTAATTGCTACTGCTGATGAGTAGAGGTTTAGCTTCGTAAAAGGCACGAATTTTTTGAAAAGCGTCAGCAAGTAAGCAATAACGTATTCACTTAGTTAAGTATTTTAAAAATAAGTTAAAATTGTTCAAAAAAAGTGTCCGAAAAGCACGTACTCCTGATGTCCCAGTTACATGTGCCACGAGAGATAACTTACCTAGATATGAAATCTATTTATGTTTAATTAATTAAAATAGTCTGCCATTCCTTGACTACATAATTTAATTGTATAAAGGCCTAAACCAGTTAGGCCCAACAGTCTGCGCAATGTTTGTATTACATTTCATACCGTAAGTATTTAAATTTCTGATTACAAAAACCTTTGAGCAACAATATTTGCTCTGCCAGTTCTGACGGCTGTTAGGGATTATTCCTGCTTTTGAGATTCAGTTTAGTTTCTTCTGCTTTAATGGAGTAGGGGAGAGTTGGAGATAATGGGATACCACTTACTTTTTCTTTGTATTTACTTACCACAATGTGTTTAATAAAAAATGGAAACATTTTTTTAAAAATTACAATTTATTAAAGATTACAAATAATGTTATATATTTTTAATTACTGTAACACAAAAAAAAACATTTATCAAAACTCTACTTATCTCGTTATATCCCACCTAGGTTGGAAAATACCTGATAGGGTTATTTCCATTAAACTTTAAAAACATAGTTAACTGAAAATGAATGACTAATGTTCTCTTTAAACTTAATGTTTACAATAAGCACAAAAATTGCACAAAAAGGTATCGTAATCCTCTTCTGCCTTAGAACATGCTACGTGAGCCCAACCATGGCAGCCAGTACATTTAATCTAACCTTCACCACCCTTAGAGTCAACGTATAAAGCATTACAAAAAAATGCAGGTTTCTTCCCCTTCAGTTTCGTCTTGAGATGAGGAAGACATCCTGACTACCTAAAAATGTTTTAGAACTCCTCTCATTTTGGCTTTTACAATGTAAGTTAGGTGTGCCTGTTTCCGTTTTTGCAGTTACAGGTTAAGCTGATAATAGGATATCTTTTTTTTAATTATTGCCCTTTTGTTTTTAACAGCTCTGTCTTTTGGAATTTTGAACAGAGATTTCTCATTAGCCTTTTCTTTGAGTTTCTGTATTCTTTCTTTTTCTTTTCTCTCTTTTTCTTCTTGTTCTAATTCAATTTTATATTTGGATGATGTTATCACAACGGTTTCCCCCTTTCTTCTGTCAAATTTTATTCAGGGTGAAGACCTTGAACTTGAGGAACAGGCAGAACAAACATGAAAGAAATCGAAAATGGCAGTGTAGGTCGATAGTGACTGATTGCTAAGCCTTTGTACCCTGAGGAGGTTGAAGGTTGGTCTATCCCAACGCTTTTGATAATTTCAGTTTGGAGTTCTTTGTGCGGTGGAGTTCTAGGAAATACAAACATAGGAGGGATGAAAACCCCAGCGGCACTAACGCAAGTTTCAACTGTAACTAAGACCCCTCGTTCAGCAGAAGATAAACTTCCCACTTGCTTTTTGCCTTGTAAAGCCAAAACCTTTGAAGGCTTGTTAGGTACAGTTATTATCCCTGTTTCATCTACGTTATAGATAATATTGGGAGCAAATTCATTTTTTTGAATGAGGGAACCCAAGATATCAACAAACTTTTTGACAGCTATGCAGTTAAACCCTTTCGCTCGGGCCATACCGGTAGGTTCTGGATTTCATAGGCTAAGTTCTTTATATCTGCGAAGAAACGAATTCAACCAACATTTTCCAGCCATCTCTTTTTCTCTTTTAAAACTCTGCTTAATGTTGTTTTTCTCGGCTAACTCAAATGCTAGCATTCGCAAATCTGTTAGAGTTATACCAAAATAACCTTTCTTCCCAGATCCAAAACATGGTTTACAAGCTCGTGGTTTTGTTCAGCACTGAAAACTGTCTCATATCAGCCCAGTGTTTTACTGCTGCAAATTTAGGGCTCAAAGTATTTGAACCAGCTTTGTTTACCTTTCTCTCCAGTGTTGTTTTTGACATTGTTGCTGTTGCATTTTGACCTTGTGACAGTGCTGCTTTTTTTAAAGCCCATAGTTCCGTAAAAACTTCCCGAATAGCCACAGCCATGTTTGTCTCACCCTAACTGTTTCTGGTAGAAGTCTTTGGTACTTGGGTAGCATTTTATTTTCTGAAACCAACAAGCGGAAAATTATTAATTTAAACATATATTTATATAAGTTAAAAAAAAAATTATTACTTTATTTTATTTATTAAATATAATTTAATAATTAATCGAGTAGAGAAAATGGTCGGCTAAAACGAGATACAAAAAAACTGTATCCCGTTTTATCCAACTCTATAGTGTCCCGTTTGGTCCAACTTGTGACATTATCAAAACAAATATGACTGGCGTCTCAAACGTAAAGTAAAAGTAGAATGGTTGTATACGAAAACGTTCGTCAATAAATGCTTAAGAAAATGTGGTACTTACCGAAAATATGCTCCCATGTATAGAGTCGGAAGAATATTATATACACAGCGCGAAGATGTACAAAAACAGACAGAAACTTAGTGAAAAACTTTCTCTAGTAACTTTTAAACAACAACTCCTTCCTTAAAGCGATCATCTGAGAATGCTGTCATGGCAGCCGTGAACTAGTTTCATTCGTTTCCCGAGTGATAGCTGCACTAGTCGGGCCCATGGGCTAAGTATCCTGTTTTGTCAACCTATCCCGTTTTATTCACCTCTTCCCTAATTGGTTTTCATACCAACAATTATCAGCTAAAACTAGACATTGTATTTACTACAAGAAAAGTAATTTTATTAGCTTCTTTGATACAGAACATTATAATATATAAGAAAATCAAGTATAAGAAAGTTTGTTGAAGTAAATTACTTGGCTCTAAATTATATAGAATTGTCTTCCTACTTTGTGAAATTTAGGCAACAGATTGAAACATTTTTACGTTATCAAGAAAATATATTTTTTTTGGCGCATCACTCTTGAAAATGTTTTTATAACTAAGTACCGGGATACTATTAGAGTCTATTTTACTTGAGGTTATTTTACTTGCATAATAACATGTCACACTCGCGATATATAAACTTTTAATGAAACTTCAAATAACGGTTTTTTAAATATTACTAAATATTTTTAAGTCTTTATATTTGAAGTAATAGGAGGCTTAAACATTTGTGTCCTTGTTCTTACGCTTCTTCAAATTGGAGCAAGATTTTTTTATCGCTACAGACAGCTGCACTGCGACACGGAAAGCGCGTGAGATTTTAGGCTACAATCTGTTCATTGTATGAAGTGGTAGGGAAAATCACTTAAACTTGTATTTAAATTCGAATCATGGTTGTATGACATTACAAAATTTGAAGTGGTAAATGTCTACCTAGTTTTCAAAATCAAAACGTTTTGACATAATAAGTTTAGTTAATTGTCTTTTTGTAAAAAATAACCTCATGCAGAAAGAAACTTATAGATTGTTTCAAAATTTGTAACTAATAAATGAAAAAGAATTGAAGACTTATACAAAACTGTAACTTTGAGAAAACCATAATCATTTTCAGTTTAGATTTATGTGTGCGTCAAAGATTTCCATTAAATAACGGTATATTCATAATATAGGACAATATCCTTGATCTAAAACCATAAAATTTGTATCATGCCTACCTATGTTATTTTACTATAACTCTCGTTCTATTAGCCTAGGAATATAAGGAACGCTACTAAACAGTGATTTTAACGTATGTAAGATATCTTAGTTTCGAAAAACTCAATTAATACTATCATTTACAAGACACAGTTTATTACCATTTCAGTTCATGTTAGTATAGAGTTTTAGTATCTACTAGTCATCACCATAAAAACATAAACCCTGTCTGTGCTTCCACGGCGTATCTTGCTAAATGACTTAAAGTGAAACGGGGGCAATTAAATCCTTAAGTAAATAATTAAAAAAATTTCAAAATAACCGTTAGATATCTTATTTGCTTTAAAATTAACTCAAAGAATCGTAAATCGATCACAAAGTGTACCTTAGGACTATTTGTCGATCTATCGTCATTGTATGTAATGGTATAGGTGTAATCACAAAATTTTTTATTCTTATCAAACAAAAAAGTTACTCAAAGTGTTCGTCTGTCAAAATGTGAGAAATCTACCTATAAGTCGTCGAATGGGGCGATATCCAGACAAAATAGTTCTACTGAGCTTTTTACATTTACATTTCTATTTATTCCACTATTGGTAGATATTTACAAGAGTTTAACGCAATCCTAGAGTTAAACTTGGATTTTCTTCATTTTTTATTATACATTTTAATAAAATACTTTTTTATACCATTGACATCTATGTGAGATAGTCTGCGCTGCATTATTTGGGTCAAAATATCTTCAAAGAATATTATGCAGCCAACTTTATGCTTCAATCGCCCTTTCTCAAGCATTTGTGTTCAATTATGTTCTCGATTCCTTTGACTGAATTAATTTTTAGGCTAACTAACCACCTAGAGTCTATTTGGCATTACAGAGATGGAACAAGGAAACTCTACCTATTATATTACTCATACTAAAATAACAAGGGGTTAGTTTAACACTATAATTAAATTTTAGATTTATTAACAGGTTCGCTTAATATCATGGCGAGTTATGGTAAATGTCATTTAATGTCAAAGGTGAACGTAAAACAATGACTGTAGTATAAAATTAGACTTAAATAAAATGATTACGTTGAATATAACATTTAAATTTAAAATGAGTAAAATTTAAAATACTTTTGTTATAATATGCCCTTGAAATCTTTAAAATTCCTTTCATGGGTCTTCCTTAAATCTACCAAAATCTTAATATCTATCATCTGTTACTAATAGCAAATACGTATTATTCTTATATATATTATTTTATTATATCTTATGTCATACATTTAGTTACTTCTTTAATAATATCCATGTATTTTAACAATTAATGCACTCATCCAATTTTAATCTGTCAAGCTATACTATACACACTTGAATTTCATTGGTTTGCTGGAAAGATTTGTGGTTCTTAATGAGTAGACAGATTTGCATAAATAAATGTAACTTATATAATGTAATTTATATATATATATATATATATATATATATATATATATATATATATAAATATAAATATATATATATATATATATATATATAATTTATTTTGTTTTGACTCGCGGGTTAACATCTTTAGTACATTAATAACACACTTCTAATACAACATTTAGTTATTAAGATATAATAAAAAAATCAACTAACTATATGCCTATCTCTTCCCCGTTCTCTCTGTCTGGAGAGCTGGAACATGAGGTTTTATATGGATTCTCCCTCTTGTTTCTGTTTTATACTTTGGTGTAAGTTGTGACAGTCCTTGTGGACTCTAACACAAACAGGATTGGTTGGAATTTATCTTATTCCTTTTAGTTGGATGATCCTTTTCTAATCAACTATCATCAACGATCCTGTCTAAAGGTCATCACTTGTCCACTTGAAGGATAGTTTGGTTAGACAAACATTTTTAGTTGAGGTTGAATTTAGTTTATGAGAGTTCTTCAAGATATTGTTACGGTAAACTTGACAAGCTCAAACCTAACCACCATGACAAAACATGTAGTGCTACACCATCATATTCACTTAATGTATTTTTATACATCACAATCATATGTTTTACTTTTTACGATAAAATCGCTATAACTATGAAGTAATACGGGTGACCGAAAAAAACCAACTTTTTTGAAATAGCTATTACACTTGCGGCAGTAATTGTTGGACAAACAAATTCACATGATGTCATTTCAACTTTCCTAGACCATAGAACAGTTTGCCTACGATGCGTATGTGCAAAATAGTGAGTCTATCACATATGTATGCAGCGGCTATTTCGCGTTCACGTTGTACTTGGACGCAATGATGGCGCCTGACCCGGAATACGATTCTCCCAGTCGGGTTAACAACTTGAGAACAGCGGGTCGTATTCTATAAAATAAATCTCCTGGAAAAAATAACTCTGTTAGGATGACGGAAAACATTGAAATGGTTAATAAGGCTTCGATTCATAGCCAAACTAGTTCCGCAAGAAGAGACGAGAAATAATTAGGCCTAAATCGAGAATCAGTGAGAACAATTTTGCAGAAAGACTCACTCTAGGTTGTATCTAACGAGAGGACTGGAGGAAAGGAAAATTCTATAATCATCATGAGTAATGAGACATGTAAATGGTTCAGTTTAATCAACAAAAACAATGTTTATTTCCAGCAAGATGCATACACTTGCATTGGATGTTGTGCAATGGATGTGTTATCGATATGCAATAAATGTCACTTGTTTCCAGGTAGATTTCGCGTTTCGGCTTATGCTATGGCTTTCAATGTCTATTGAAAATGGCCAGATTTTAGCTATTGTGATTTTTATGTGTAAATGGTAAGTGTAGATACAAGTTCTAATGTAATAAAAATACTATTTAAAAATATAGTACATTAGTAATGTGAATTACAAAAATTTCAGTTTCTTCCGGTCACACGTATTGCAATTTCAGTAATAATTTTAAATCTTATTATTTGTGGCAGAAACAGCATATAAGAAATGAAAAAAATAATTTATAATTTAACAAATATATATATATATATGTATATATATAAATATAATTACAGTTGTAATTAGAGTTAAATCCAAATTAAACATGATTTTGCCGTTTGTCTATTACAAAAATGAACTACAGTTCAACTTTACGCTCTTATCATTACATTAGGTTTAAAATAATAATGCAGAATGTATTATTTTATGCTTGAGGATTAAGTTTAATAATATATTTTAACAACAAATAACTATTACCCAAAAAAAGTTCAATATATTTGATACAAAATAATTGCTAACATTTTTTATCAAATACTGATTGCATTAAAATATTATAAAAACTAAGCTATAATATTATTATTATTATTAGTTAGTTACATATTTCGACAAAATAGCAATTACTTTGTTATTTTAAATTGTTAACAAATATTGTGCATGCAGTATATATGAAACATTTATGTTATTTCAATTATTTTGCAGTCAATTGCAACAAAACAAATAAAAACTATATTTCTGTAAGAGATATTAATTGTTTTTAAACCAACAAGTACTTAAATTCATCATATATAGCTTGAATCTATTTTATAGTGCTTGAGGTACAAAGATAAAGAAGTAGAACGGAATACCAAAGCATAGTCCTGGGAACAATCACCGGGTCGATAGAGCGCTCGGAGTCACGGCCGTACCAAACACCTGTTACTACCACACGTATTTTTTTATCTACGTTACTTTTACTTATATCGAACCAGTAAAGTATTTCTAGGAAAGTTATTTTTTCCTATAGAATATAATTTTCCAACATAAAGTATGTTTCCAAATTAAAATCTTATGGTAAAGGATGAAAACTATGCTGAGTAGATTTGATTATGGAAATTTAATAGTTGTATTTAAACACAAAGAGTATAAACGTTTTACTAAAGAAACATTTAGTTCCATTTAAGATGTACTTAGATTTTGTCTTCGAAAATACTTCCATAACAATATTATCGTTGTTGTTGTTAATGTTTATGTTGTAATAATTTGACAACATAGAATTGTAACAAACAGCTCGACTAATATTATATTTTAAAAAGTGCCAGGTGTAAGAAGCTTAGACGCTTACCCAAATTCATAGCCATTACTACTGACAAAACCCTGCGATATGAGCGTTGGAATAATATTTCCAGTAAAGCATCTACTACAAGAAATAGTTGTCATTTACCTGTGAAACATTAATAATTTCATTTAAAGTTATATTTATGTTACTATTTCATTTAATTCCAATTTTTTTTTTAATTGAAAAGTTATAAAGACAAAATAATATTTCAAGCTGCAAGAATATTGTAAAGTGTTTCTAATGAAAGAGCTAGGACCATTGTTCTGTGTATTTCTGGATACTGGTTTCCTCATATAGGCTGCAGTGAAAACCGTAATATCTATAAAATATTTTATCACGCGACATTGGATATTTATTATTTTGCATTTCAGTAATTTTAATTTATATCCTAATAATTAGTGCTTCTCAAGAAACGCATACAGATTTCGTATAAACATTACTTTAGTTCAGAAAATAAGTATTTCCAAAGGCAAACATCATATAGGCGAACATTTTATTATTTTTTCGAGGGCCAGTGTAAAACTTCCTATTACACAATAGTGTGAGAGCTTTGACCACTAATATCAACTATCTTTGTCATGAACAGTTGAAGAAACTGACTAATGACATTTCTCTGAATATAATCACTACAGCGATAGGAAACTAAGCGTTTTGTTTTACTTTTGTTCAGTATCACTGATGTATGAGGATTATTTTTCTTGAGACGACCATATGTTTAGCCGAATCTATGACATGCTATATTTCGTGACTTTGATGGACTCGCAACTTGATGGAAATGCTTGGAGACAGTCCCCTTTACGTCATCTACAACCATCTTGATTCTCTGTTCTTACTGAGATAATTTATTCTTAATAAATAAACAAATCTTTATTTCTTACGCACCATGGCACGTTTTTTATCTTACTAACATCTTCCTTTTGTTATAATAACACGGAACAACTGATCGTGTATATTGTGAATAATTATCAATATACAATATCAAGAGCACAGTGTTACAATATATAGCAATGAAAATAATGGAAAGAACCCCAATACCACAAAATAATAAAAATATACAAATAAAACAAGTTACTTAATATTAAACCCTTATGTAAATTTCGATGACAATGTCGTCATCATCAGAGGGTCTTATTACAAAATTACAATCATGCAATCAAGAAGTTACAAATTAGAGTGATAGTTAATCCCTCTAGTTTGTAACCTCTTGTTTGCTAGATTGTAATTTTGTAATAACTTCCTCTGATGATGATGACATGGTATAAGGGTTGTATATGCTGATGATGTATATGAGGGTTTAATCTTAAGTAACTTGTTTTATTTGCAATTTTTGATTTTTTTTTTTTTTTGTATTTTGTTTCCTTCCAATATTTTTATTGCAATCATTTACAAGTTTGTTTGCTTTGTACATCCCCATAGTTTTATACTATATGTTTATTGGTTTCGTTATATAATCAGATATCATTGTTTACTGACAATTTGTAACTATAAATCAACCACTAAAAATCAACCACTGAAATCTTGTATTTTGATAAAGGTACTTTTTTCGCTTTTAAACGCTTTTTCCACTTTCCACACTCAATGCCTTACCCACACATTTTGTTGTATAGATAATAGCTATTACGGATAAAGCTGCTCCATTGATTAATATAAAATAACGGGTTTTAAAGTGGTAAATTGTTTTTCTTTTGTGAAACACTGACTGCTGGCTTAAATGGTAACTTATGCATATAAATATTAGCCTAATCTATTTAATGAAAATATATATTTTCTTAGTTTTCAATTGTTCAGGTTTGTTGTTTATGTTATTTGTTATTTGTTTTTTTAAAGTTCATGTGAAATATGTAAATATTTTTCGTTAATTGTTTCGATGATGATGCTCAACGCATTGTTTATGTTTAAACACAATAAATAGAACTTTCTCTTTTAAAATTACATGAAATTTAATTAAAGATTAAAGTGTAAAGAAGGAGAAACGCGAATATGACATTTGTAAACACCGATGCTGTAAAACGTAATATGTTTCAGTATATCTTTCTGATCACAAAGAACTAAGGTGTATTGAAAGTGACTGGACCATGTGACAAGGGACTAGCAAAAAATAGTTTCGTGAAGAATGTATTACAGTGTGTAAATAACTTGTGTAAACGAATCCGAAATAGACTGTTTTATCTTACTCAATACGATGATCTGTTATCTCTCTGTTAGATAACAATGTTAATTAACATTCGAAAAAATATTTTTCCAACAAATGTAATTGTTAAAGAACAGAAAATAAATGGAAAATTAAATAAATTCAATAGAATTTAACCACAAACTTGTATGCAAAAATAGAATTGCCCAAAGTTATTATTTCTTCTTTGTCACATGTTACAACTTATGCAAACCTACAAACTACAACGGTAATACTTTTGAAGTAACTGCAAGTGTTATCAACTAAAGAGGGCAGTAAATGATTGTAAAAATTTGTATATTCAATCTATGATTCTAATATTTCAATATAGATCATATAGAGAGAAACTCGTCATCCTACCTCATGTGATGAAGAGTAAGGTAGAATGGATAGAGCTATGTAGGGCTAAGGTAACTTCACACAGATCCCATTGTGCTGGGATAGGATAGGATAAATGCATTTCGTGGATGGCGTCGCTTAGTGACACTGTTGTCTAAGAGCAAACGTTATAAAGTTTAAGATTTTCTTTTTTCTAAAGTTTGCTAGTTTATTAAGTCATACTTTATTAATTTTACCAGAATAAAAAAATTAAAGTATTCTTCTCGTATTATTTAAAGACTTATAATCACTTGATGTAACCTGTAATGTCTTGATAATCATGTTGCGATCACTCGAAGTAACTTGTGATGAATTGATGGCAATGATGTAATTTTTAATTTTTCGATGAAACACGGGTGTTTGTATATTAAAATGTACGTTTTCGGCATTGTTTCTCATTTCCATTAATCAAATATAAGAAACGACATATAGCATGATGCGTCTTACTTAGAGTGCATAAATTACCACACTAGAAATGAAGTTACATTAAAAGGCTTGCGTTGTGTATTGTTCATGACTGGCAAAACAGTAACCTTTATAAAACAGAGTAGGTTACATATTCCGACTGTTTAATAGCGTACAGCCTCTAGACCGTGATGAGCGTTCGCCACAGTGTTTAATAATTAAAGCCATTGGGGCAACCGACACTGCCAATTTACATCTGCGCCCTTCTCCCGTCAAGTTTAATATTCCTTTTGTTTCAGTAAACTATGCAAAATGTATATTTTTTGTTCAACTCAATGATCACAGTTGTTTTTAATAAATATATCTGAGGGCAGATTTTATATGAAATGAAAGGCAAACAACCCAAAATTGGAAACATCGTATAAACCGAACCAGTAGCTGCTTCGCTAAATATTTTTGCTAAAGAAACTACTTTCACTATAAACACAAAATTATATCCGCTGTAGATATAAAGTCCGAAAGTAAACCACCATAGAAGAAATTATTCAAAAATTAGCATATTCTATATGTCTATATTTCATTGTTGACTAATAATAAGTACTAAATAATACATACTAAACAAAAGCTAAGTCTTCTATTCTTCTAAAAATTCTTCAATTGTCTAATACTTTACGAACTTTATGTCTTAACATATAATGAACTGAAAACATAATAATTATACAGAAAACGCTGTCAGTTAAAGATTATTATTTGAAATTTTTTATTAAAATGTTGTAAATATAAATTTATATATTAAAAGTTGCTGTAAAGTAAAATTAAAAGTTGTACGTTTATAACCATATGCTGTGTATGAGTTAAGGTCTCTTGTGTGAGCGTATCAAATATATCGTTTCTCGTTAAGAATAATGGAAATTATAAAAATGTATGCACTGTTAACATGCATATTGTTAAAGATGTATATCGAATAAATACTAGGCCTCCTACCATATTTCCTTTTGTGAATTTTATCAAATTAATGTAGCATCATTTTGTTTCAAAACAGCTTGCAACGGCGAAATTGACTGTTGCAAAATAGGTAGCCTAATCGTATAGAACAGGGAATTATTCAAAGTTGATGAATAAAACCTCAAATTAAACAAACTGAACTAAACCAGATTAGAAAGAAAAAAAGTTTTTTAAAATGAAAATAACATTGTATTTAACATAAATGTATTCGGTACAGTTGGAAATATATTCATTCACTCAAAATATCTATGCTATTTTAACCGATATTTTTCTAAATTAATACCCTAACCCTAGAGGACTCGCGCGGGGTAACAATTCTCCCAGTGAGTTTTCAACAAAGATTATAAGACAGTTGAGAATCATGAAATTCTTCCACTCCTAACATACCCTCTAATTGACTCGCCCTGTATCTCTTTCTGTCCCTACATCAGTTAGTTTGACAGTTTTTGTTTACTTATAACGGTTTGAAGTTATTGTTGCAACAGCTGGGAAAGTTTTTACCCCGCACGAGTCCTCACTTTACAATACTGGTCCCTCTAAGTGAAGTCTATTTCTATTTGTATTTTGCGAGGTTTTTATAAGTTAAGTCTGTTTGTATTTTACGAAGTAAGTGAAGATTATTTCTAATTGTATTTTGCAACTTTTTGTATCACATAAATTTATTTTCATTTTTCTTGCAAGATTGCTGTGAGTGAATTTTACTATGTTTCGTATTTTGTGAGGAATTTATCACTGAATTTCGTATTAAATTTTAAATTTAATAATCTATTTTAAATTATCTACGTATATATTTTGTCATGGCGATAATAGAGAACACAAATTTTATATTTGTAATTTTTCAAGAGAGAGAGAGACGCAAATGAAACTTCTTTTGAAGGAATTAAAGCATTGTTTGGGATAATGTTTATTTGTGGAGCAATGATGTCTTCGTACAAAAATTCTAAAGGTATATGGACAACAGACAGAACTGGTTTGCATATAGTAACGTATACAATGTCAAAACACAGATTCTATTTTCTCTTGCAAGTATTAAGTTTTGATATATATTGTCTTTGTAAACTATTTTTGTCTATGGAATATTTTGTTTTAGTGATTATTTTAACCAAAAACGTTTATTTATAATATAGGCTATAGCTTTATATTTAGGCAATATTACAAACATTTTAATTACAGCTGTGATTTTTGCAATAAGAGCTTAGACAAAACAATAAATGCTGTACTAATTGTGGGAAAAGTGTTTGTAAAGACCATTTAGCTGAAGTATGTGAAGAGTGTTCTGACGTATAAAGAAGGAAATATTATTGCAAATAATATTGATAAGATTATAAATCATATTATATCATTTATAATATAACAAAATAATGTTTTTATTTATACCATTAAATACTTTACTGATGTTGACCTGAAAACTAGTTCGGGTAAGAAATTACCCCGCGTGAGCTATGGTGTAACGGTTATTACCGCGAGTCCTCTAGGGTTAACTACGAAAGAAGAGTATATAAAAGAAGAAGAATTTAAACTTACTTTGTTGCTGAAATCATTCTATCTCTCATGTTACTCTTCATAATCAGACATCTTCTTAAAGCTGCTTGAGCATCATGTTTGCATGTTTGGCTTCGTGTCACGCTAAGGAACTCCTTTGGAAAAAAAATAAATTGACTAGTTTTTATGTTTTAAAACATATAACTTTACCAGTTGTAGGACTCAGAATGATAAATTATTGCTCCTAATAACTTATAGGCAGTGACTATAATACACGCCTCGCCTACCTTTATGTTATATCACATTTAAGGGTAATGGGGGGCGCTGTGAGATATTAGGGGGGGAACGATGAGAGATTGGTATTATATCTCGAGTTGAAAATTGTAAGTTCTGTCAAGAGGGTGGTGAAATATAAAAGTATTTACACTATTATGAATTGCGGTTTTGTTAATGATATTTGTGCCAGCTAATTTGTATATATTCTATTTCAAGGTAAGTGAAGTAAGTTATTGTATCCTGACTTGTTTTTCCCCAATTTTACTTAATATTGTAGTTCAATGAATGAACAAATGTTGAAAACTTTATTTTTTGCATACAGTTACACTAAAGCTTCTAAAGTTGTTAAATCCGTTATTTAAGCTATGTCGTTTGAATAAAGGACTTGGGGAACATTGAGACACTATGTTGTGGGGTACTAATAAACGTTTCATTGTGCCCGATAAAATGGGTAGCGTATGACAGGTTATGGTTCATCTAAACATTCATCTAAATATTTTTAATAAACTAATTTCATGTTTATTATAGTATATCTTTTTAAAATATTATATTATAGTTTTGTATACAGTTTTTAAAATAGTTCTTCCTTTTTTACAGATTTACAAATGGGTGCGAAATCATGTTTATAAAACATAGATTAGTTCATTTAGCGCTGGAAAATGAAAAACGCCTAATATTTGGTGGTTAAGATTGACTTAGTATTCGCAGAGCTCTTTCAACACAGATCCCCACTTTACTTTTTATTCGAAAACCTTTGAAGTCGACATCAAGTGAAAGTTTAGACGTTCCAGAAGGACATAAGGTGACTATTTTGACTTTGCCTCCTCATTGGTCAGACAAAAAGCAACCCTTTAATCAAGCAGTATTTTCTCCACATAAATTACATGACTATGTGGACATAAATTCATTGTTAGGTGCTTACCATGGAATTCCTCTCATTACTTTTGTAAACTAAGATTTTTCCATTGTGACAGATACGATTTTCTAACAAGTAGTATCAAGGACAGACCTGATCCTGGAATCCCTTCAGCTTTAATAAGTTCAAGAAGACTTAATAAAGAACTTAACCTCGCATCTCCTGCAACATACCAAATTTCATTTTTAAATTTCAATAGCCAGTCCATAGAAATAACTGTAGTTATGACACCTTTTTTTAAAAATCTTCCTATATTCAAGGGCTATCCAAAGGCAGGTCCTAGTAAACAAACTATTAAGGGTAAAAACTTAGGTAGGTGTGGTATACTCAGTATATACAGTACAGCATAGACATGCTATTCTGAAAGCGTCACAGTATTTTGAAGAAAATTTAAACAATAAAAATAAATAAAAACATACACAAACTCACAAATTAACCATTTATTTCTCATACGCGTATCATTTACCAAGTCATCATCATCATCAGTGTTACTACTACAAACTCTAACTTACAACTCTAAGCTCAAAGAATATTTGAATACAAATCAAGTTAAAAGGGTTATTGACAGTAGGAAGTAAGTATTCAGATGAAACTGAAGCCTATACGACAAGTTTTGCTTGATCTGTTTATTAGACTATTCAGAGCTAGAACAACTAGGAAGGATTGATGAATTTGATCAGGAACCAAGAGAAGAAAAAAGTCTTGGTGAAACTTCCTACTAATCGTAATAATAACTCTTATATCGTGAAATTTCTTGGATATAGCTCAGAAAATGACCACTTTTAAAATAGACAATTGAGACAAATTCATTAAAATACCAGATTTTCCATGGATAAAAGCTGGTGTAAGATTACATAAGATAAAAATAGAGAATAAAAAGTCATTTAAAATTTGATAACAATTTAAAATGTAAATTACAAATATTTAACCTATTTAGATTTTACTTTGTTTTGTCATTGATTCTGAGAAGTAAATTTTTATGTAAATAACTTGTCTGTCTCGTGGAAAAGCAATACAATTTTTTAATGATGTTTATGTAAGGTGAATATTTATAACCTGTAATTACTTTTGTTATTCTTGATATCTTAGATTAGATGGTAATGTTTCTGTATATCGAGTTTGCAATGATTTAATATTACCCTAATTCCATTTTATGATTTTAAAATACAATATCCATTATATTTACACAATATTGTATTTTAGCTCTAGCTGTGTCTCAATCTGACCTTTATAGTGGGGGACAATGAGAGTTAATATATAATATTTGTCTACACTTTGTATGTTCTTCGATGTAAATATTTTTGAATATATCATTAGTTATTATCTTAGACAAGCAACTATATTTTAATCAACACTGCTTTAGAAATGTGTATACTAAATACATAATACAAATATAATTTAAAACATTTTGATATATCACTGTACGCCCCACCCCCTACCCGTTTCCTTATAGATTTACCCACATCAAAAACTATTTTTAAGTGTTTTTTTTTTAGTTTCAAAGCGTTTCACCGTATTTTATCTGTAGT
Organism: Prosapia bicincta; assembly: GCA_036971475.1. NCBI lineage: Eukaryota > Metazoa > Arthropoda > Insecta > Hemiptera > Cercopidae > Prosapia > Prosapia bicincta. The sequence continues at coordinate 163,788,908 of JBAIZL010000002.1, forward strand.
AGTATCAATATTATTAAATTATTCAAAACCTTTTTGATTTCATTAAAAATGGTCTGAAAAACCTTTTCATTCAACCAGTCTCTTAAAAGATTTCGGATGTTATTTGTATAAAATAAGTAGGTGTTTTGTCTTTATTAACGCGAAGGTCTTCACATAGAAACGGAGTGAAACATTTTATTTGCAAATGCAAGTCAAATGAAAAGGCAAGTATGGCCCTGTCTAAACACAGATTGCATTAAATTATTTTAAGTCACATACACAAATATACACACTAAACGTTATTGATAATTATGTGCAGGTAAACCTATGTTTACGTCTGTGACAATTTATGGGAAAATATATTTATATTCGGAAAGTAAGAAGATTGGTCAGTATTGTTCTCGTTTAGGATTCCCGTAGACACAAAGTTTTTACCCACCCCTTATTCTGGAAATGTTTACCCACCCCTTAATATATGTTAAATGAAATTTTAGTTGTAATTTTTCATTTCTATCCTTTACCAAATTTTACTATAACGAAACTGACGCTGGTTTGAGAATATAACTATGGCATTATTAGTTGGCTCGACTACTATGTAAACGTGAAATTCTTTCCTTGAGATTTGCTGTTGAAACATCCCTGATCACCAATTAGTATGTGCGTTTGTGTGTGAGTGTATATACGTATATATATATATATACATATATATATATATATATATATATATATATATATATATTGTATTTTTAAGATGTAATTTTTCTTGATAAAATGTATATGTATAATAAAACCATATTCATACAAGAATAAAACCATGTATGAGGTTTTATTCTTGTATGAAAGTGGTTTTATTATACATATATATGTATATATATAAATATATATATATATATATATATATATATATATATATATTGTATTTTTAAGATGTAATTTTTCTTGATAAAATGTATATGTATAATAAAACCATATTCATACAAGAATAAAACCATGTATGAGGTTTTATTCTTGTATGAAAGTGGTTTTATTATACATATATATATGTATATATATATATATATATGTGTGTGTGTGTGTGTGTGTGTGTGTGTGTGTGTGTATGTGTGTGTGTGTGTATGTGTGTGTAAGTGTGTAATATATATACATACATATATTTATGGAAGAATTAATAATTATGTTGTAATTTATCCGAAAGGCTAAGAGTTTAATTTCTCTATAAATATCAAATTGTAAAACATAATTTAAACGTGTTACAGAGGATAGCGTGAAAAGGTTTTTGAAATCAATAGCCTAAAAGTAGAACTTTGCTCGTTTTACAAGTTTTTTTTAGGTTTAGTGAAATCGGTAAGTAAAATTTCTTTTTCGCTCGTTTATCTATCAACAAATATATTTCATTTGAAAATATTTTTAAATCATGAAAGCAAATATTACAACTCCCTCTGAAATCATATGTAATGTTAAAGCGGCTGTTCTTGTTACATGTTTGAATTTAGTTGCAACATTATTTTAAAAGCATTTATTTCATGAAAATTTTCCATTTCGTATAAAAGTATTATTAAACTTGGAGAACGAGGTCACGGAACAAATTGGTTGCCAAAGTGTCACGCGCATATATCAATCCCCAATACTGGTCTTGACAGTTTTGTCGGTGTCATATCGTATTGCATGCATACTCGAAGCTATAAACCGCAGATCGGGGTTTTATGCTCTCCCAGCCATGTTATTGTCTGCATACGTCATCGTCTTTAACACCTCATGTTTAAAATAGTTTCAGTTTTTATTTCTATTGCATGCCGTATACATGTTCAATTTCCAAAGAATATAACGATAGGTTTTTTATAACGATAGCTGACAATTTAATTTCAACAACAATAACTACAACAAGTAAAAATAATAGTATCTTTACAATTTTAGTGGAGAAATATAGTTAGGAAATAAGTAGACATGTAAAGTTCAAAAAACTATCACAATCTATGCGCTGTTTAAATAATTGCTAACAATGTATTGTATCCTGGATTTTCCAAACTTTGAAATAAACGCAATAGTTTATAAAGAAGTAGAACATATGATAGAATTTAATTACAATGTAATCAAGTTATATTCAATGGAGTAAAATATTATTTGTCAGTATTTTAATGTTCATAATTCAGAACGATAGATGTTCTTAAAGACCTAAAACATATGCTCTGAGTTAAATTATAACTACTTTTCCAATAGGACGCTTTATTAAGGAAAATAAAATGTTTTAATTACATATATTGTAAAAACTTTGATGAATCCAGAATTGAAGCATTGACAGTTCTGCTAATAACGTTTGCAGTAAATTACAAGTACAATCAATAAATAGTTTCAAACTAAGGATTGTGTCAACAATTGATTCTAAAATACATAGTTTACTCGAATAAGCAAACGGTGATTACAGTACACAATCCAAAAGATCTACGCATAACTGGAGAACGAATATATATTTAAAATAAGCAATGGATATACTTGATTAGGATTTTATGTTAGAGGAAAGTTTTTGTGTGGAAGATGAAATTCTAGATATCAAAATTAATGTATATAAAAAAATAAAAAATAACCAAATTTGTTCACAAGAACATAATGTTCAATGGTTTGTAGAACTATTTAAAGTTAACAATAAATACCCCCCTATTGAAACCAATTCAAACGGTTTTACAATATCATTTGAAAAAATCAGTAAATAGTTTTCTCCTTTAATGTAATATCTTGATGAAAAACTTTAATTCAAACCTTAACTGTTTTTATGTATATTTAAAATATTGGCATTTTTATTGGCCACTCTAATTTAAAATGGGTATCCATATGTTAAAATAAATTTACATGTGCAATTCTATGTATTGATTTAGCTTGTAATAATTAATAATAATTAATATTCTTATTTTGAATCAGAAAACGTTTACCTACATAAATGAAGGTTATATAAGCAATGAGTAACTGTTTACCAATAAAGGTATTTAGCTGTTTAATAAGCAAAGAAAAAATTACTGTCATATTTTAAAATAACACGTCAATATTTATTATTATGTACAAACCTTTGTTCCCAACGAAATTTATGTAAATTAAAATTTCACCTCATGTTCTAGAGTTACCACCAGATAAGACTTAAAGCAACTCTGGCTTAATTTGTTTAATTGAAATAAATAAAAACTGAACATAAACGTATGAATAATACGTTTTATTTGTGATTGTATGGTTTTATCTATTTTAATCTTTAAATTACCTTCATTATTATGCTTATATATATATATATATATATATATATATATATATATATATATATATATATATATAAGCGTGTAATGAATTCTTGTTTCTTAGTGATATTATTATTATTAAGGTCATTGTTTTTTTACTCTATTTACTTAATTACATTTATTTATTTAATTATTGTTTACCTCTATATTTTACACGTAACAACCTACTTCAACTATGACCTATACAGGTAAAATATTTTATAATAAAATAGGTGGAACTTAGAAACTTTTACATAGTAATAAGGAAGCGTTTTGGAAGAAATCTGTAATTACTGGAGTTATAACGTAACAAGTCAGTACGGTGTTTGCGGATTTCCTTCCCTCCCCCCGCAGGATAACTCATTGTTATCCTGGATGGCTTGAAGCACTGTCTTTGTCTCATATTTGCTAGCGTACTTGGCTCACAATGGCACGCAATTTGCCTTGAGAAGAAAACAAACACTGTTATCGTACTTTTTCAAGTAAAAATTTAAGTTAAAAAAAGAATATTTAAAATTCATTTTGGTGGGAAAATCAGAAATATTATAATCCTAAATTAGGAGATTTGAATTAAAATAAACGCTTGTATATTCGGCAAAACTCGAATTGCTGGAATGGTAAATATGATCGTTTAGTTCATAGTTTTTGACCAAACACCAACCAAATATATTTTTCGCTGATGCCAATCTGATTTTTTATTATAAATAAATCAAAACAATTTTCATAATAATATTTGTTTTGTTTCATCAGAAAACATATTTTGCCGTGAAAAAATTACAATTCTGCTGAAAATAAAGCGTAATGTTTTTTAGAGATTTAACATACATGGAATGAAAGATATTAACCTAAATTCATTCTATTACTTACGGTTAGACAAGCACAATAGACATAGTTAATTGACTAATAATATTTTTATTGCAATTAGTTTGCTACATATAGCAACGTATTACACACACACACACACACACACACATATATATATATATATATATATATATATATATATATATATATATATATATATATTAGGGATGGGCCGATACCTAAAATTTTCGAATCCAATTTTGATTCTAACATTTTGCGTCCTATTCTCGATTTTAAAGTCGATTCTCGACTATTTTGAGTTATATAGGCCTAAAATATTTTCTAATAATATATTTGGTTAACATCTCACTCATATAAAGAAACTTTTTGAAACTTCCGTTTATTGTAATTAGTCTACACAATGAGTTTAACCTTGATTTATGAATAGGAATTTCTGAAAGTATTAGAATACAGGATAAAATTAATGATTTATTTAAAATTAACAAATGTGAACCTCACAATTACAATATAACTTCAGTAATAGCCATTTCAATTTGTATAACTGGAGAAATTTTAACTACATGGTCTTTGTGTTTTCTTTTGAGTTGTGGTGGCCTGAGACGGAGAGAGAGATACAAAGAGAAATAGAGAGAGCGTGTTTGTGTGTGTGTGTGTGTGTGTGTGTGTGTTTGTCGAGGGCGCCCGTGTGAGAGAGAGATAACAGAAAGAGACTTGCAGTGACAAACAGAACAAAAAAGGTTTCGATCTTCTTTGTTGTTGTGTTCCTCAGATCGGCGTTTGATTTACTCGTTGAATTCATTCAAAGCAACTAAAACATAAATAAAACCTAGTCGATAATTATTTATTTTTCCAATAATTTACACGTCACACTTATTTTAACAATTAAAGAAACGAGAATCGCAACCGGCACTTTAATTAACGGAGAATCGAGTACTTTCAATTATTTGATACTATTCCAACAAATCCTGGAATCAAGAATCGTAATCGACCTATCCCATATGTGTGTATATATATATATATATATATATATATATATATATATAATTTAATATATTTAAATTATATAATTTTAAGTTGTATAATGCTTTACCTTTATATTACATTATAATTATCTTACCTTTGTAATAGTCACACCTTTAGGTTTCTAAATATTTCTACAATCATATAAATTTAATATCGCCTACATTTATTCCGCTGACCAATTCTTAAAAATTATACCAAAATTACATGAATATGACGCAGTGACAAAGATTGATTGCATAACTAATACTACAATTATTGTAAAGATGGACTCTTGAGGTTCTAGGTTCTTAATACAAAAAGGTTTAACAACTACAGTGTTAGATTGCTCTTTCTCTCGAGTCGTTGTATTGGGATCTTCTATAAAGTAGAAAGTGGTGGTAATAAACTATGAGTTTAAATTTGTGCTGAATTTAATAATTTATAAAAAAACTCTATTGGCTGAGACTAATATATCAAGGTTTGTACTTATGGTTTGCTCTCCTAGACTTTACTCGTACCTGGCGGTTTATCTTCTTTACTTCAAATTAACACAACAATTAACTTTACAATTTCTAATACCTGCCTAGTCCATTACTAGACGCACTTTTATACCTAAATAACTAATAAATACGTTTTTCAATTTCCTCAAAAAAATTACCCTTTTTAAACATTTTCTTACACTTTGTCCCGCTTAAAAACATCTGTACCTTTTTATAAGTTCCCTAAACCTAGTCGCTTAGCGCGATGATTTTGGTTTTTAAGAACGATTAAAGTATCCCCCTTATGTATTTCAACTAATCAGATTTTAATTTTTAAATTTCGAACGCACAGCGTTCGACCAACGATTTCTGCTCTTTCGATGTATGTCAGGACCTTTACAAATTGTATGACTTCCTACACTTTAACTTGTGTTACTTTTCCATGTTTTTATTTGTTTTCCTGAAATACTTTTAAAAACTTATAAATCCTTAAATAAATAAATATATATATATATATATATATATATATTTATATATATATATATATATATTATTTATATAATATAATAAAATAGTATATATATATATATATATATATATATATATATACACACACACACGAGTCGACTTTTGAGAACTTTAATTGCGTGTCCTTATTTCAGACCATCATCTGAGCTTCATTTCATTTTGATATGCTATAGAAGCCACTGGAATAAGTGTAGTGATATGTTTTTCGTCGTATATAAACATTCCTTCTATTAAACATGATACTACTTCAATAGAAATTGTCTATGAAGATTATTGTTTTGCAATTGAAATGTACATAAGAGTATAAATAAAAAGTTTTATTTGTGATTAGAATGTTTTGTTTAATAAAATTAAAAATTAAATGCACGTAATAAGCACAGCAGCTTGAAAATGTTATTTCTCTCAATTTTAAAATAGTCATACAGATTGAAGTATTATTTTTCCTACGCTAGAATTGAAGTACTGGTAATCTATATATATTAATAATTGTTATGTTCATTCTAAGTCTAGATGTTAACATTTAGTGTATACTTAGGCCCTAAATAATCAAATTGTAACAATATACAGGAAGTTAAATTGTTTATTGTAATATAGCGCTACTAACCACAGAGTATAATTTTATTGCACTTTATTGTTATGAATCCTTCCCCCTTCTCCCATCTTAATCCTAAAAAACAAGACTATTTTCACAAAACATGAAGTATATTATTTCATTCTCGATTCCATTAAAGTCTGTTATTCTGTGTATATGATAAATAGATCATGCAAATAGTGGTTTAACATAGCTGAACGCCTGTACGGTGTGCCACTTAGAAATGCCACCAACTTCAACTCTTTCGGTTAGTGTGAATCAATTGAGGTATAATGGAAAGTTTATAATCATCTCTTACATAAAACCAATCCTATTAACCTCAGTGATTTGTCGGTATAGATCATGCTTCTTTGTCGGTATAGATCATATTTATTCATGTTACGGTTACCAATTTACATCCTTTATTTTTATTTTAAATATGACGATAATTATATGTACATTTAGTTAATACATATATATTTCAAACCGAAAACCAATTTACTTTACAATTATTTTATTCAACATTAGTTTATAGATATAATGCACTTAGTTTTTTGGCAGTGATGTGAGTTCACAGGGAAAGAACCTGGACTTTCTACATTAAAATACTGTTTATGGTAAACAGACTGAAAAAAGGTAGATCATAAATTGTAACTTGGCATTGAAAAATATGAGAGTAGGGGCATCAGCGTTAGTAACTTGTTATGAATGATTTTTCAGAGTTTTGATTTATATCGCAGACACAGCGGAGATGTTCTACTTTCCAACTTCAATCCAAATGAATAAACAGCCTCGGAACCAATTTCAATAAGAGTTAGTCTGGTTCATATGTTCATAAATTTTAAAAAATAACGGCGAGCTTTGTTAAAGTAGTTTAAATGTATTTCTTATAGATTTTGTTAATCAGCTGGATGGTATACCTGAATAAGGAAATGTACGTTTGTGAATGTGAACACAATATTTTAATTTTGACTGTAGAGAAATTTCTAGTGTTTTACCACTTTACAAAAATAGAAATGTAACAAAACTTTGCCCCTAAGAGTATGTAGATGATGTCACATTTCGTTTTCTACGATACGACTTGTAAATAAAGTTTACAGGAAGGCCTTATAAAGAGTTTGTATGTGTTTTTTTTGTTTCTAGCGTGAGGAAATTTTAGTATTTACATCTCTCATTCTCCTCAATGTGACCAACTAAAGAAAACGTAAAATAACCTAACCATTAATTAGTATGAAAACATATCTTTTAGTTTTTCAATACAAATGGAATTTATTTTCAAAAGCTGAATTTGTATTATTATGTAACTATCTAAACAACATCATAAATTCACATATTGGAATTTACAAAACAACGCTTAATAAATCAAAAGAAAATTAAATCTAACCTCAAATGTAATGCTCACATATCTGAATAAAATATCGTTATTGCGTCATAATAGTATTAGCACGAGAACATAGTCCTATATTGACGTTTTAATTCAATACCGCTCAAACATATGGGTCAGTCATTCCACAATTATATTAACTCCACATCTAATATATTTCTGTTTTTTTATAAAATTTGTACTCAATATTCTACGATGTGTAAATATCATATATAAATAGATTATTCATGCAAAATATTTACAGTTTACTAGTAAAATTGCTATTTTTTTATCGATAAACTTTCAAAAAAAATTGAATGTTTTTTAAAAATTTTTATGTTTACGACTTGAAGTAATAAAATATCTATTGATACACAATAGTTTTTTACTAAGATAATCTTTAACTTTGTTTATTTGGTATTTATGTATGGCATTTACGAATTTCGGTAAACAGTTCAAAATAAGGGTACAAAATATGTTCAGAGATTCGACTCATTGTTTCTATCATTGGGACTGGAACTGTTAATAACCCTCAGATCAATTATTTTTATTGTTTCAAACGTTGTGTTTTTACTCGAGAAGGATAGGAGTTCGTGTATTATAAATTTTCTAACGAAATATATTAAGTAACTATTCAGCATATGCTTGTTTCTGGCAAGGTACACAGTTTTACCTGAAATCAGATATTGTGATATATGAATACTTTGTTTCAACTGTACCAATTTTTTTTCTGATTGATTTAAGTTGCAAATAATTACCACATGGTCCTGAAAATATATTAATTTATTAATTGAGAAAAAGATATTAAAATTTTTTATACATTACCCTCTTCTTTCACTATTGTCAATTTAAAACTAGGTTAAATAGAATTTTGTCAAATTTCGTTCGAGATAAGGTTGTATGTAGGCTTATGGGAATAAATTATTGGTTACACTTTGTAAAAAGCCCCTATTTGCTGATTCATGTTTTTCACAACAAGCAGTAGACACGTGTAACCCTTGATTATTGTTATGAGCTAAGGACGAAAAGGTTCATGTGTGTTATATTATTGTGATTATGTGGTGTTTTGCCAGTAGTTGATGTGTTATTGTTCGTAGTGTAGTCGTAGTGTGAACATAGTGTTTGATTTTGAATGTTTTTTACCGTTTTAAATGTATTGTGTAGTTGAAATGTCTGTCATGTTTAGTTTATTGTTTTCCATCATAAAATGAAGAATATTCATATTTGTGTTATTATTGGTGTAGGCCTATGTGTGTAGAGGGCTCTGTGTACGTATAGCAAAATTATTTTAGGGTTTAGTGTTTGTTATGTCTTTCGTTTTTATTTTATCGTGTGGTGACATTTTTTTTCCAGTTTAACCATTGAAGAAGTGTAGACATTCGTTATCTGGGAATTTGTACACTCCTGCTCTATTACGTTCGTTCTGAAGACATTTTTCTGTTGTGACTATTCTTAATTAGACTTTAGAATTCAGTATTTGGAATGAGAAATATATGTTTTGTGATGTTTTACTGTGTCTGTTCTGTGTGTAGTGTGTGTGTGTGTGTGTGTGTGTGTGTGTGTGTGTGTGTGTGTGTGTGTGTGTGTGTGTGTGTGTGAGTGAGTGTGTGTGTTTTGTTTGAATATTCTGTTATCTGTCAGTGTTTGTCTGTATTCCTTTTTATGAAAACGTATTTTATTGCGTTGATTTCATTCATTTTTTTAATTGTTCATGGGTATGCTAATTAGTCAGATATCTTAAAAATGCTGACGGCATGCTTGTGTTGCATGGTGTGTTTATAAATGTTGTGTTTACTGAGTCTGTGGTGGTGGGTTTGAGTTTTTTTGCTTTGTAATTTCGATGCCTAGGAGACTGAATGCGTTCGCTTAGCAGTGTGAAATTATAGAGGCTGAGTATATTTTTTACATACTTTTTAAAGGTGTGGATCTGTCATTTTCCCTTTAGAATAAGTTTAAGATGTCATCTATATATCTGTTCCCCACTATATCATATCATTGTGTCTGTTATTATCTATGATGTGTTTTTTGTTTGAATTGGGGCATCCCATAGGTTGGCTTTTATTTTGTGAGTCGTTTTTATTGGTATACGTGAAGTAATCTTGGGATGTAATGAGTTTACAGAGATTTTAATACATTTACATTAAAAACGAATTTCAGACAAATCTGCATAAACAACCATAAACATTTTGCATTAATGAATGCTTTTATGATTTTATTTAACATAAAACTTTGTATAATTAGTTATAGAAAGTTACAGGAGATAAAGCGTGCAATTTGTAGTTATTGGATTGTAGATAACGACATGTTAATAAATGGAGGGAATGCACAATTTCTAAATAATTTATATACCTCTTTGTCTACATAGAAGATACCAGACGGTTTTGTGTCGAGAATAGTTCTAACTTTGTTTTGCCTGTAACTAATAATAAAACATTAGCAATATATCTTTCGTACAATTATCATTTGAACGTGTACTAAGAAGAAATAATCTTCACAAGCTTGCAAAGTGGTAAATACATGAATGCATTTTCACTGTATGATGAGTCATAAAATCCCTTTAGAATGGTTTAATAAGAACCTAATTAGTAATTGTTGGTTTTCTATATTTTAAAACGTAATTTTATTCCTGAAAAAGCTTAGCATTTGTATAAAATTGTTATTCAACCGGTGGTGATTGTACCGACAATCAATCATTTTCAGCGCATAAAAGATGGTTTGGTAGGTTAAAAGAAGATTTTCTCTTCAAAACGTGAAAATTGCCTGTGAATCAGCATCAGTGGACCGCTAAATCATTTCCAACGCATTGTTAAAATTTTATTTCGGAGAAAGGCTGTACACAGTCCATTAAGTTTTTAACACAGATGAGATGCGATTGTTTTGGAAAGGAATGTCTTCAATAACGTTCTTGTCTTAGGAGGACTATCTAACCTCGGGGTTTAATACCGCAAAGGAGCGTTTGACTGTTCTGATTTGCTGTAGCGATAGCGGACTGATATTGTCTCAATAGGACATCGAATTAATGGTGAAAGATTTAACGACATTAACAGTGAAGATGTCCACAATATTTTGAACGGATATGTGATGTGATATGTGAGATGTGACGTATATTTGATGGAACAATATGTTTCGGTTGAAGAGCGTATGTGACGGTACTAATTACCGAACCAGTACCTACCTCGGATAACGAAGACGAACGCATCGGATATGTATAGCTTATTTTAACATTAAAATATGTCGGGGAAATTTATGTTTAAGGGACAATTAGCTGCAGTCGTTACTGATATTGATCATCTTGAAAATTGACACTAAAGTTTAAACGAAAGCTGAAAGAAGCACTATCGTCATGTCGTAAAAAAAATAAAATGTTCACCAAAAGAGTAATATAAGTTTTATTAAAAATAAAATTAACATTACATAAAGGGTTATTTGTCTAAAATTAGGTATTTAAAAATCTAGTAGATAGAGTTTAACAATAAAGAGTAAGTATTCTACACTTTAAGGAATTTTAAGGAGTATACTCTTAAATACTATTAGCACTCTAAGTGTAGTACATAAATATACTATACTATACCATAAGTGTATATTACAGCTGTAACTAATTTTAACATTTCTGACGTGGAACGTAACACTTCCCTTTCCCTATACAGTTGGTTTCAGTATTCGCGGTAAAATCGTGGAACGTAACCCCAGTGAATAACGAGGATTCACTGTACTCCCATTTCAGAATACGATTTTTGGGACCAGTTATACTCTAAAAATAATTCTCGATTCTATGAGATCATATTTCCAAACGATACTGAATACAATTACCTAGAACGATACACAACAGAGAAAGGAACACTTAGATACACTTATAACCGAGGTATCTATATTTAAAAAATGTAGCTGCATGTAATTATGTTGGGGGTGACATTTGTCCTAATTTTATTTTGAATGGCCTTTAAATAAACTCTTCTTGGTGTACACCTAACAGAGATAGCAATGTGTCTATTACCGCTGGAATAGGAGTAACGGGGATGTGAATTAATCTGTTTTCGTTTGTGGTGGGTGGCCATCAATAATGCAATATACTACTGATATCCAATTATTGACTATGGTAACTAAAGATATACTAATGGCTAAAAAACTCGACACAGAATAAAGCTCGTTGCTTACCGTGTTTGACAGAAATTAATTCGGTTTTAGATGGACGTAAAAGGGTCGAATTAACCGTAGCTCGCGATTCTCGTTGACATTATCGTTGATACTTGAATGTTTGTTTCACTGAAACGATATTTTTAGAAATAAGAGAAATTAATTGCTTGTAAAAATTTAATGCATATCCCAATATATCCAATGTAATTTTGTTAACCATTGTTACCTATCTTATCGTGAACAAATATATATTTTTGAAAAGTTTAATTCGTTCATATATACACTGAGTTTTATAAATGAAGATATTACCATATACGTAACACCACAATGATTCTAAAAAATACGATACTTGAGACAGAGTTTCGTGAGTTATATATATATATATATATATATATATATATATATATTTATATATATATATATATATATATATATATATATATATATTTATATATATATTTATATATATATATATATATATATATATATATATATATGTGTGTGTGTGTGTGTGTTTTTGTGTGTTTGTGTGTGTGTGTGTGTGTGCGCGCGTGTATGTGTGTGCGTGTCTGAGTGTCTATGTGTGTGCGTGTGTATGTGTGTGCGTGTGTGAGTGTGTGTGGATGTTTGTGTTTGTGTGTGTGTGTGTGTTTGTGTGTGTGTGTGTGTGTGTGTGTGTGTGTGTGTGTGTGTGTGTGTGTGTGTGTATGTGTGTGCGTGTGTGAGTGTGTGTGGATGTGTGTGTGTGTGTTTGTGAGTGTGTGTTTGTGTTTGTGTGTGTGTTTGTGTGTGTGTTTGTGTGTGTGTGTGTGTGTGTGTGTTTGTGTGTGTGTGTGTTTGTGTGTGTGTGTGTGTGTGTGTGTGTGAGTAGGTTTTGAAAAAGGATTTGTAAGAACCTATGTTTTCAAATGGGCATAATTTCCATTCTAAAAATACAACAAAGAGGACATGTGTTGATTTTTCCCCTAATTGTTTCACCACGTACAATTATTAATGAAAAATGCCTTGTCAAGAAAACTCTTCCTGCAGAAACAATATTACAGTAAATGTTAAGCAAACACATATTTTAAATTTTAAACGAAGTTACGTTTACTAATTTCTAATATTTCTAGCTATCTAATACAATAATTCCGAATAAATATGATAATATTTCCTTACATGTATTGTGTGTTACTTAATGTGTGAACTCTAGAGACATCATCCTCTATTTCTAAAATATAACCTGTAGAGAAATATAATAAGCATATAGTCCTAATAAAAATGTTTTAAAATAATTTATTGCTAATTTCAATTTAATTTTTTAATAGATTTATATAAATATTTTATTAAGATCTTATACTAATATATGTTTGTAATGAAATACGAAAATATTTTATTTTATATACCATTACGTCAAGTAGATACGGGCTTATATGTTTTATTTAAGTTTTTTAACATCAAATAATCTGAGATTTGTTCTAACACTGATTATTTTAAATAATATATTTAAACAATAGAATTACAATATTTAGATTACATGTGGATGTAAGAAACGTCAACCTGTTGCTGCATTAAAAACTTCTCACTACCATAATTACCAAAACATTATATATAAGTATTATTATATTTTAATAATTATTATATTTCGATTTCTTAAAATATTAGGTATGGAGTTACACTAATAAATATAATATAATTAAAGTTGTCAGTTTAATAAAATTCAATTCTTTGTTTAAAAACTAACGTCTTTTTATGAAAATAATTGGAATAAATCTTTAAAGTAAACTTACGTTCAAAATATATATATTTTGCTACATTACGTTTTATTATAAAATCAATAGTGGTAAATATGTAGCTTTTATATGACATATTTAAAATATTCTTTAATTTCTATAAGAAATGTACTTTAAAGAGTTGCCAACGAAGTGAAAACGTAACTGGTTTCTCTGTTACAAACGTTCTCGTTTTTGGTAAACAGTTTATATAAAATCAGGGAAAGAGGGAGGTAGGAAGCAGGGATCAATACAGCTGATGGTGAAAGTTTGTCCTCTCCTTAGGGATTTATCTGGCTTCCCTCTAGGATATTCAATACAGCCTTAATATAAAATTTAAAAGGCATTAACATACGATTTATTCTCTCTCTAGATAAACCATTCCTCTTCGGCAATTTCATCTGTGCTGCCTATTTGTAAGGGAATAATAAATTATTCAATGTACTAATGAAACAATTTTCACTTTATTAAATTTAGTTTTTTCAGATTATTTATTGAATATAATTTAATAAATCCAACTACGTCTATTATACAACCATTTTAGTACTTTTCAATTTAAATGATTTCTTAGATATGATTTTAAAGCTGATTAGTAGTCTGTATGTTTACAGTATAAGCTTGAGTCATATTGTATTTTAATTACAATTAAAATAATATACCAACCCACTTCATAGCTGTGTAATAAATTTCGTATTTGAAATGAATAAAAATTACATACATATATATATATATATATATATATATATATATATATATATATATATATATATATATATAAATATATATATATATATATATATATATATATATATATATATATATATAATTTAAACACTTAACTAATGACTAGAAGGGTTAACAGAAGAAGAACATTCAATATAGAAAGCTTTCCCATAATATATGGTTAAGGTCATGATAATAGACAAGTTTTAGTTGTGCTTCCTAATGAGAAACCAGGTCAAAAAAATGTAATTGTCAAAAACTTAATGCCTTATTATATTACATTTTCTTATCATGAGAAATAATCATTCCTTGGTTAATATAACTGTATTCATTGTTTAAATAATTAGTAATAATGCAAGTAATATTACTTTCTTGATAGTGATATTTCATAAAGTTGAAATATATCACAGGTACAAAAAAGATATAGAGGTATGATATAGTAATTTGAAGTATTCTGTGACTATTTCCAATATTGGAAGTACATTAAAAATATATTACAAAAGTATTTTACAAAAAAACGCTTTATAATAATGTATTTTACAATAAATATATGCTATTTATATATTACAGCCTTAACTTTTTTATATCATAGAACCATTTATTACAGATTTAATATTATGGAAGCAATTTGTAAAAATCCGATGCATAATTTTATTGCTAGAATAATGCTAAACGAATATTTATGTATTTCAAGGCTCCAACTTTGGAATTTGTTGAGCCAACCAGTTAATCCTAAAAGTGTATACAAAGAATTCGAATTTCTACTGTTAATTCTCAGTCAATATAAGAATCAGCTTTGTACTTGGTAAATCCATTCAAACCCCCCTGTTCTAAGTATAACGATTTGGTGTAGTAATTGACTTAATATGTTTATTAGGAAGTGTCAGACAACCAATAAAGTCAGGATTTTAATTTTACAGAAATAAAATTTTCCCAATTGTTGAAAATATGTCAACAGAAAAAAACATATAACTAGCACTACTTAATTGAAAAATCTGCACCCATTAAAAACAAACGAATTTTAACAATTATGTAAAATCAAAATGATTGACTTCATTGAAGTCGATCCTAAGTATCTTTAAAGTTAAGAACCTGCTAATTACAAATTGCTTCTGTGGAAATTCACTTAGTTAGAAAGGGGACAGCAATTAACATTTAACGAAATGTATACTACGTAAAGGACTAGATAAATGAGACCTAACGGAAAGTGTAACTCTTTGAAACACGTTTCAATTTGTTGCGAGACTGAGTTTTAATTTATGAAAGCCTGAGTGAAATGTTTTTAACGAAAAAAGCCTTTGATGTGCTGAAATTTCTAATTTTTTAAAGTGTTTCTTCTACATTTTACAAGTTGTATATTAAAATATAATTTCTATATTGCAGTAGATATATTTTCATAGTTTGGATACATGATGAATTTAGTTTAACAAAATTTTTTAGAATTCAAATTGAATTTTTCAGAATTATATCTATTTTAAGGCAATCGTAGTTCTTCACCTCTTTAATAATTTGTGCTATGATAATTATATACCTTTATTAGATAAACACAGATTTGTGTTCCATCCCAGGTGAACTTACTGTTTTGAAAATATTATAACCACTATTGAACAAAAAAGTAGATATCTTTATTTGCAAACCTAAATGGAATAATATATATCTTATACAGATGTATCAGTTACGCTTGCTATCATACAACCTGTATATAAGAAACTTAGTTCCGTGTCTTGTGGCAACAAAGTATTTTATTCTATGAACAAAATGTGTTTGTGTAATAGATCCGTATTTTACATATTGTTATCAAAGATTTTAATTACAGTTATGTATACTTTAATAAATTTATTTCTATTATCATTGAATTCTAACTGATTAGCTGTTCCGAAGTAATATATACAGCAGTTAAAACATAGGAAAAACATTAGTATTTAAATTAATATTTTACACATCCCCTCTAAAACAACCACATTTTCGGGTTATTGAAAGTAATTGTTATCTGATTATTGTATAATCATAAAACATTGAAATTAATAACAGTGAAATTAGTTCTGTTACACGGAAAAGAACGTGTTATATTACTGTGGGCAGTGTGAACTTCATAAACCAATTTTGAGATTTTCTTTAATATTTTGTTAAATCCAATTCCTCATTAAATATGTTCGGACGGTCTCCAGTTTTCTACATAAACCATGTATCCCAAGACTATTTGTATGTCAGATCAATTTGCCGTTTATTGTCGTGGGACAATTTACGCTTATTGTATTTTCCGATGCCAGTTTTTTGTCCACTTCTAGATCTTATATGTTTTCCATTATCACAATTCCTAAGGTAGAATGTTGATATTACCAGCTTCTAATAGTTATTTTTTATCAGATTTCGATATGTGTATGTTCTGTCTCTTTATATTTGTCTACACATTTCTGGGCATTAAATGATGCTATCTCTAATGGGTGGAATAATTTAAGACATAGTACAATGAAAAGGATCACAAATGTGAAAATTAAAAAAATTACCATTTTTTAAATATATTTTATGTATACTTAATTCAAAGTCTATTTATACTTATATAAACTAAATACATGATCATTGTTTTGTATAGTTGTGTTACTTTATTTACTATTTGAGTAATTCTTTAGTGGCAATACCTATCATACGTTTATTTTATACGTTGTCTACTAAGAAGTTCTAATGATGATAGAATTAAAGTTCCCATTTTTAATTTCTATTAATAATATTTTTTTTAGTACACATTTTGTAATTGTTGTGTTTAAGGTTTGTAGATAACCTATATTTTATATCTTAAAGGTGTAATAAATGTACAAATTATAAAGCCTTATCTGTGTTTTCTTAAGCTTTAAAAAGTGTAATTGATGTTAGAGTTGCAAGTATATACTTAATATAAAAGTGTAAGACTAGTAAAGCCTCATGATTCGTTATTTGCATTTTCTTTATTACAAATGATTTATAATAACAATTGCAGTAAAATGTATTTTACGAATGCTAATGTATTTTACCAAAAGCTATATAATGAGTTGATTTCTATATTTTTTATTTAGATACGTTTACTAATTAAAAAGGTAAAGAAATCTAATAAATATGTCATAGGACTAATTGCTGTTCATATGGGAATTGCTTTGAAAAACAACAACTTTAGAGGGTTGTTGATTAAGCCAATAATGGAACATTATATTACATTTAGATTTCCATTAACTGTGGTACACGTCATTATCACTTTGCCTCTCACAACCACTTTGGAGGTTTATTGCGGCCTATGTTGAAGCAAATTCGTGTATCAGAGCTGTGGTATTGATTTCCAAACACAATCAGCTACTCCCGTATTTCTAACAACTTCCTGTATACTAATGAAATTTTCAATGAGTTCCAGTAATTGCCCTGACAAATATCTGAGTAGTTAATTGCGGATACAATTAGTTTGTAGTGTGTTGTAACTCTGGGTAATTCTATTTGTAACTCGTTAGTTTGAGATTTATTATATAATTAAAACTAATTACCTTATATTGATTTTAAAGGCATCTTGAAGTACTGATGAATAAAATTGGTATGAAGTTGAATTGTAATTTCTACACAACTAATTATTTTTTTTATTTTAGAGTAAGATTACTTGTGCTCCTTGAAAAAGGTAAAACAATATGAAATTCTAAAAGAGTTGAAGATATTTTTTTATAAAAACCTCAATACAATTATTGTCGTATGTTTATTTTTTTTATTGAGGTTAGGATGCTACTTTAAAACTTTCGCAAACGATGTTTAAAATTATATTTATTTATTTTAGGTTGTGTATTCATTAACTATAGATTAAAAGTGATTCGATTGTTTCCTTTTTTTGGTATATCTCGTATTTATAGTAAGTACAATTATGATTTTTAAAAAATACGTGAAAACATAGTCTTGTTGCCTAAAAATTAATTAACTTTTTAATTTAAAAGTACATGTTACACTAGATATTACAGTGCAACAAAGTAAAGATTCGTTGAGAAAGATTGCCAGAGATAATCATTAGAAATCAGACCCATTGAATATAATTGGCAAAATTGATGTAACAAAGTAACTTGAAATAATAGGAACTAAATTTATTAATTTAATACAAGTGTGTAATAACAGATGCTAAAGCTATAGACGTTTTAGGAGCAGTAACTAAGTTATTACATTTAGGGTAAAAATGCGAATGTTTATTGAAATCCATAATAGAACCATAGATTTCAGATGACATCGAAGATTATTTAAATAAGTTCAATTATTTAGAAACTATAATATCGGATATTAACCTAGATCAAATCATGCGATAAGAAACTGAAAGGCAAGTATCAAATTGTAATTTAGAAGGAGAGAAATTGTTTAAAATAGAGTAAAGTGTTATATTTTCATTCGTCCAGGACATATTGCAAATATTGTATTGGAAACAAAACCCCAAAATAGCAGTTAAGTTCAAGGAATTACTTTTGTTGGTGAGCAAGAGTAACTCACTCCACAATTATAAAAATAAACAATATAAGAATTTAATTATACAGTATGTATTTTTAGTTATATATAAACCACACAATTAATTGCCATGTATTTCAACCGTTCTTGTATTTGTAACTAAAATCCAGACAAAAGTCGATTTCTCGGAATTCGACTTATTGTAAAACCAGTTAGTGCTTGTATGTACAAATAGTTGAGATTTAGTTGTATGCACATTGAGTTGACATTTGATTTTATCCCCACACTGCCTGTTAGTGTAGGCATCAGTCGAAATTTAATAGTTTTTCAGAGTTGACATAGTGGTTATTGCAACATAAAGTGTGTACGATTTTTAAAAAAAATGTTGAAACCCCACAAGAAAAACTTATAATAAATTGGGCATGGATAATTTTGAAACAGATATGTACAATGTATCTTGAATATTTTTTGGTTTTTTAATTTATTGTTTTCAGAGAAAAAAAACTTTTCTTATAAAACACTTTTTTAATCACATCTATCTTCAAATTTTGTTATAAGTTAAAGTTGTGTTATACTTCCGAGTGAGTCCCGGTCACATTTTCATATGATATTGCAAATAAATCTCTCTCATCCTTTCATCAAAAATTAGGTCCAACTTCGTCCAATTGTTTGAGTAATCGCTTAAAATGTCAATACGAGTTACACGATAAAGATCGAACAATTTCCCCAGCAATTGTTTATATTTCTTTAAGGCCATCCGAGCATGTTTGACACGAAACGTTTTTACGATATGATGACGGAGTGCCCTACTCATAACATAGGTTACAAAATTAGATAATGATGAAGCTTCTTTGTTTAATTCTCAAAACTACACTGAAGACCAACGAAAATAAGTTAAAAAGAAATTGTCAATTAAACAGAAATTTAGCAGAAATTAAAAGTATATGGGTGCCCTAACATTATATAGAACATCTTTGTCTTAAAAGAAATGGAAATGAGCTACAAGGTTCAGTAATTATCCCACAACCAAGATCTCAACTTGGACGCCCATAGAAATCTTCTGGTGATGACAGCGAAATTGCAAAGAGAAAGAACATACCAGCACTTTGTAGTAAAACGAGCTCTAATGAGCTACCTTTTGCTTCTCACCTAAAATTGCATTGTCAGGTCAAGATCGATGCTTCAAATATAATAAAAGATTTTTCACAATTTCCAACATTTAATTATGTACAAGTGGGGATGTAATGGATGACAACCAACATAATTTAAACAAAGATTTGACAATAGTACATTTGTTAATTTGTCCGGTAGCAATAGTCTTGTGGCCAACCAAAAAGGATAATATGGCGAAACTCCTTCCCTTCTTCTCCACGTTATCCGTATTGTCGAACTATTCGAATACGATAGATAAAACGAACGAGGAAAACGAATAAGTAGAGAGTAAAATTAATTCTTTAGCTGACACATGAAGCTGCTGAACAAAACCTTTTCGATAAAACATGTCATGGTGCTTACAATGTTTACGCGAAAGTTTGTAATGCAGCAACTCTAAGTAAATCAACCATGATACACTACATCTGGGGTCAACAAGTAAAGATTTCAATTATTTATCATTAAGTAAGCCGAGAAATGAAGAGCCTTTAAAATAATGGCTATCTATATTGCATGCAAAAATTAGATTTTTCGAAGCACTGTTTCAAAAATGGCAAATTAGGACTGCGAATAATAAACTAATATTGAAGAAAATAAAGTAGAGATACAAGAAGCATTTAGAACTCCCCTATGACTGCTGAAAATGTAAGTAGAAGATTATTTATAAATCATAAAATCTAGTAACAATATTAGGTATAGACTCTGCGGCGGGCTGTATTCTGTTGGAATACATACCGCAAAGAGAAAAAATGTAAAACACAAAGAGTTAAAATTTTTTTTTTTTAACAAACCAAGCCACCGTAAGAGGGGTTAGAAACTTTAAAGTAGAGTCATTTCCAAAGGGAAAATTGTCAAAATCGACCTATAACTACCATCGACATTTCCATAGATACAGCGAGATGAAAAAAATCAAAAACCAAGAATAAGAAAACTTCATTAAATGCACCCCTAAAGAGTTATACGGCTAGAACGAAGAAGAGGTAATATTTCGATCTGAAGTATTGATTTTTGGCGAACAGTTTGAAAGCTTACATAGTAGATGCGTGCGCCGATTATGATGTAATCGATATAGATCCCTATTGGTTGAGATGCATTGTGGGAACGATTACTGGAGAAGGGAGGGTTCTTTGTGGGAGAAAATTTTGGCGTCATGACGCGTCAGCGAGACCGAGAATATTGAGGAGAACGGACGTAGGCGAGGGTTGCTCCGGTAAAAGACAATGGTCAGTATTGTTTTACCGTAAACCGTTTAAAAACTATGAGCGGCTAAGGAAAGTTCGTTTCGCTGGTATGTCGTGACGTAGTGTTTCCAAAAATGGGGCCCTTTCGGTGAAGAACTAGCCGAAAGAGGTAGCCCTAACAATTCGATCGATATGTGAAAGCGTTTTCAGAAGTTTGTGTGTTTCAAAATTAACTACAAGTGAACCTTACTACAAAAGGGTAAGGCGAAGTGAACAGTTTTAAACTAGCAAAGAGTTTTTAAAATAATACTAAAATTCAAAGTTAATTAAATAAAATTCAAAATAACTTTGTAAACGATTTAAATTTTTTTTTTTCATGTGTTAGAAAATGCCCAGTTAGGAACAGTGTCAGAAAAGGTCTTGAAGCTAAAAATTTTATTAGTAAAGAGTCTCAAATTTAAAAATGTGCTAAATGCATCGAAGAAAGAAGATAGGACCATTCAGAGAGACAAAGGCGGAGCCATGCAGACCTGGAGATAAGGTGGACCAGAACACAAAGGAAAGGTGACTTCCAAAGATGGCGGCAACTCGTGGGAATCAGCCAAGTACAGACAGCGTCGTTCAGAAGGAACAGCCAAGCCGGACCTCCCCATCCCGCTGGAGAACAAAGCGAAAATTGAAGAGAGAGGGAGAAATGTGCAAGCCGTGCTTTGTGGAAAAATTCAGGTCAGATCTGCTTTGAGTTCCCTTTGCAAATTAGATATTTTTAATTTGAAAAATATTTTTTTCATGGGAAAATGTAATACAATTTAAATAAATTTTAAAACTATAAACAGTAAACTAGGAAATTCAGAAATAAATATTGGTGGCTTTGTTTAAAGAGGGGGTTTGCAAGATGGCGTTGTCTTAAAAGCAGAAAATATGTTGCATTTCATGAAAGTAAAGGAAATAAAAATTTTAGGTTAGAAATGTTGTAAAGGGTTAAGGTTTCATTGTAAGCAACTCAAATAAAGGGGTTTAAATTATTTTGAAGGGTCAAAATTTTATGAGGGTGTAAGGAAGTTAAATAAGAGATATGTGGTACTAAATTAAATGTGATATGCTAAAGGTAAGCATGTAAGATGGCTGACAAAGGTAGTTTGTTTACCACAGCTGATTCGAAGGCCATGCATTGTTTTCAAGAACTCCTAACAGTGAGGCGGCATTTTATATAATTAAATTAAACTGAATTGTTGTTTTATTTAGAAGGAGTTATTTTGTAATTTTTAAAAGTGAAACCAATTAACATAAATTGTTCTCGTTTAAATAAACAAGGGTTATACCATTAAATTAAGCTATTTAAATTAAACTCTTTATTTTATTTAGAAAGGTGTAAAAATATATATGTGTAGTAAATAAATTAAATTAAACTAAAGTTTGAGTAAAAATAAAGGGTTATGACTTTGATACGTGTAGAATTTAAATATTTGAAGAGTGCAACAAAAGGGTTAAGTAACACAAGAGATGTTTTAAAAGGAGGCTTTATAGATATAGATGAATTTTGTACATTGGGAAAATATGAATAATACCCAAATATTTAAAACAAGAGATTTTAACTTGTGAGTGGGGCTAGCTAATATATTAAAATAAGTTTTTTCTTTTATAAATTATAAGTGTATTTTGTTTATTTCATGATTTATATATATATATATATATATATATATATATATATATAATAATATGTTGGTGATATAGAAAACTAAATAGAAAAAGGAAATTTTTGCAAATTTGTTAAAATTCAAGTTACATAATATATGCATATGGGTTAGTAACCATTTAGCAAATGTTAATCAAAATTTAGTAAATATCAATTTCCTTCAGAAATTGCGTTGATAAATTTTCAGTAAATTTTAGTAAATTTCAGTATGTGTGACTTTCTAGCAGAAAGGGTTAATTTAATTGTAACCATAGGGTTACATATTTTCTATTTAAAGGGTTAAATAAATGTTAGCAAATGTGTAGCTTTCTTTGTGTAAATGATTAAGGATCTGTCAGAAAGGTTTTTAACTATGTTTCAGTAAATATTAGTAAATTTCAGTATGTAAGACTTTCTTGCAGAAAGGGTTAATTTAATTGTAACCAAAGGGTTAAATATTTTCTATTAAAAAGGTTAAATAAATGTTTGTAAATGTGTAGATTTCTTTGTGTAAATGATTAAGGATCTGTCAGAAAAGTTTTCAACTATGTTTCAGTAAATGTTAGTAAATTTTCAGTATGTATGACTTTCTTGCAGAAAGGGTTAATTTAATTGTAACCAAATGGTTGAATATTTTTATTAAAAGGGTTAAATAAATTTTAGTAAATGTGTAGATTTCTTTGTGTAAATGATTAAGGAACTGTCAGAAAGGTCTTTACCTATATATCAGTAAATGTTAGTAAATTTCCAGTATGTATGACTTTCTTGCAGAAGGGGTTAATTTAATTGTAACCAACGGGTTAAATATTTTCTATTAAAAGGGTTAAATAAATTTTAGTAAATGTGTAGATTTCTTTTTGTAAATGATTGAGGATCTGTCAGAAGGGTTTTTAACTATGTTTCCGTAACCGTTTTAATTAAAATATGTATTAAATATTGTAATTTCAATTGGGAAAGTGTTTGATTTTATTCAGCAGATGTTTTAACAATTTTTATTAATTATGGTTTGTTGTTCAGTGAATATTTTGGAGATCTTGTGAAAGATATGTCTATATGTTTTTATATGTAATTTTTGTTTCAGTATGTGCTTGATAATTGGTTTTTATATAATATAATGTAATTTGTGAAATTGTTTTTAGGTTGTTTGGTAAAGTTGAAGTAATCTCCTGAAGCCTCATAAATATTCATTCTCAGGTCTTTGTTAATTTCTTTTACAAGTATCATATTCTCTATATTAGGAAGTATGTGATTATTATTAATACATTGACTAACAAAATTTGATTTATAAATTGATGGCTCTTTATTTGCATTAAATTGTTTTATATATCTATCTTTAAGTTTTTTCTTAATTTGCCCTATATAAACCTTATTACAACAGTCACATTCCAATTTAAATACACCGTTTTTTCATGCATAATTATAATTTTATTATCATTCATTATATTTATTAATTTATTATCAGTATTATATGCGAATTTGATGTTGCTACCTTTAAACAATTTTGTGATACTTTTTATTTCATTACCAAAAAATGTAAATGAAGACCATATGACATTTTCATCATTATTTTTTGTAAATTAAATTGTTGTTTTGTTTCTTTAAAATATTATAATTAAGTTTAACAACAGTTTTCTTTTATATATATAAAGGTATATATAGACGTAATACATATGTTGTTAAATGGCGTATTTGTAAAAGGTAATTGTAATAACTGTGAAAATACACATATAACAATAGCTTTGATAAATTTTATTGCAAACAAAATCATTTGATTGTATCGCTTTACGACAAGAAAATAATATCTCTAATACATACCAAGCAAATATAGAAAAGCTTTACAAACAAAAAAAATCGATGAGTTTGATTCATGATAATTTGCTGAAAGAAAATTGATTCACTGGAAGTGACATTATGAGAGATAAATATACACACGAGTTTTACATTAAATGCAATTACGATAACTGACGGGAACAAATGACAACCATTTAGGCAGAATGGACGAGAGTCGAATTACAAAGAAGCAAGAAAATATTGTTCGGAAAAAATATGTATACGATGTTTCATTTTATCAATGTTGTGTTAGTATTAGGCCAGGATTTATCATATACATTTTCACGAAGAGATCAGAGAAAATGTTTCTTACACTGTTTACTTTGATTACACTGAATTACTTTCACTCACATCTTTTATTTGTTTAATTTTAATTTGTGATAATTCAATGTTATATTTAAATTAAGTATTTTCAATAATGAAATACCTATTTTTTTTTTTTAAGTAGTAAATGTCATACCAGATGAGTAAAAATTAGATATATTAGACTCAGTTTTTAAACCTTCAAATGACAGCGTATTATAAATAGCGATATTCATAGAAAATTCTAATTGTTCTATTATATCTTAATTAATATTTTATTTATTAATGTCTGTTAGTAACTATCATTTTTTTTATATAGGCTAATGAGAGATCACAGACAAATAATTCATGTTTTTTTAACACTCAACGTTTCAAATTATTTCCAAAATTCCTTTTCAACGGAGTTTAGGAATGAAACTCAATTATATCTTCAAAACTTGTATAGGATATTTATATTGTCTTTTCAATTTATTTGATTTATTCTTTAGAATTAAGTAATTTCATCTGTTATCGTAGAAGTGTTTAATCGGCTCCTCAAAGAGCGTAGTTACATTTCCTATTTTAAATTTTCTACTTACAATTATTTTACAATAGTATGTAATTTTAGGAAACATATAATTTCCCAATGCACTATAATCGTAAGTTTTCTTTTAAGTTTTCATTAAAAACTAATAATTAAGTTTATTTTTTAATTTACTCATTACATTGGTTTAAACAAGGTTAGGATGTTTCCATCATCGTTGAGGTTCCTTAGGGTAGTGTTCTAATTCCATTGCTATTTATTTTCCTCATAAGGCCTACGCCGATAAACGGAAATCGCTAACTTATCCGTAGCGCAAATTGAGACTGACGTAACAACTTAATTGTTATCCTAAACAGAGGCGTGACTGGACCTTGGTTCAAAAGTTTAACGACAGAAATTCAGCTGTGGCATGTGTACCAATAAGGCAGAAAGCAAAATTTACCTCATAATAAATTGTCAACTCACCCTGATGACTAGGAGGTAAATTAACTGAGTGTGAATTTTGGCTGTTAACCTGAATTAAATGTCTATAGCAAAGTAAAGTAAAACAGATGATTTTAAGATCTGGCACAAAAGGGCAGGATTTTTATACCAAATTGATAATGAACAAAAAAGTGCTCAAGCCTTCACAGCTTTCATAGGCATAAGGGCCACCACTCCGAGGATGGACCATGACGAAGCTAAAAGTTATTATGCATCTCCAAATAAAAGTGAAGAGACGGCGATGGTTCTATGGTATGTCCGCGAACCCTCTATACGCAGAGTTATGAAAAGGATTCATCATTGCAACATCAAATGACTTCGAGAAACATCAGTAACACAGAACCCTACAGCTACAGGGAGCTAATGCGCCGACCTAAGTGACTAAGCCTTTTGACCTGGTTCACTGCACATCATCTGCAATACTAGAATAACAAGTTGTTATCGTTCCCTGAAACTTCCTGACAACTCTACCACCCTCAGTAAGCAAGCTGCTAGAAAAGATTCTTCTCAGTTTCAGGAAAAATCAATAAGACAAAATATAATCGTCTCCTCCAATAATAATCTAATCTGGTAAACAATTTAAAATCTGGGACTAATGCCAAAAATGGCGCATTTTGCATTCCCTGTGAATTAAAATGGAGTTTCTTAAGTCAAAACAACATAATTAAAAGTTATCTTCTGTGACTAATGATTGTCAAGGCAAATGCCAGGGTAACTGGGAATTGATGTTTTTGCATAGTTCATCCAGGATTACGTATACTTGAGTCCAATGTAGTTCTGGAAATATGAACGTCTTACAAATTTTCGAACACATGATATTAATTTTTCAGAAAAGTTACACTTAGCCTATTGAATTAATGACTTTAACCCCCAATATACCAATTTTGGTATAAATCCTTAAAGTAGCGTTGGATGTTTAAATATTTTCAAAAACCTTTTTAAAATTTATCAGAAAACCTTAACTTAGTCCATAGGATTGCTGAAGTTAAAATTCCCCTCTATACCAATTTTTGGGAAAATCCTTAGTGTAGTTACTGAGAAAAAATTACAAATATACACATTTTTTCTAAACCTGATGAGTACGTTTTTTCAGAAAGGTTTGAATTTGTCAATGGATTCCTGAGGCTAAAATCCCCCTACATACTAATTTTAGTGAAAATCCCTAGTGCAGTTTTCGAGAAATAAATATTAACAACTATATATATAATTTTTCGAAAACTTGATAATGGCCAATTTTCAGATAATTATCACTTAACCCATTGGATTGCTGAGTCTAAAAGTCCCCTAAGTATCAATTTTAGTAAAAACCATTAGAGTAGTTACCGAGAAAAAATTTACAAATTTACAATTATTAGTCGATTAAGAATAATAGATAACAGTTATGACACTCTTATAGCTTCCTTTCTATGCTATATTCGTCGGGAAATCTTATAAGATGTAAAAATATATATAAGTAGTCTGTGATAAATATTATAAACTGTCTAATTTGGAAATAATTTAGTTTGTAACTTTTTATACTTCATATTTTGAGTCAGGTATATAAAGTTAGTTAAACATCCACAATAGGGTAAAGTTAAAATAACTAATACATTAGGAGAAGATTTAGAGAATAAAATTAATTTAAATATTATTGTGCATGCTCAAGAAAACTTTGTGTGTAAATAAAATCATATTACTTAAATCAGATTTCATGTATTTTGGATCCTGTGGCATAAAGTTAGAATAGGAGAAGTTGAGAATTAAGATCATATTTCATAGTTTCAATCAAAACACACGTATACAATCCTAATTTCAAATAGGTTCTGTTGTTTCAACTGTTAATGCAAAAAAATCAAGATACTACTTTCTAAGCTAAAAACAAACTGTGAAACTGGTGAAATTTAGCCAATTCTGTTAAAAAAAGATGATGAAAATCTGTTATTTAGAGTTTAAAAATAGTTTTAATCAGCATTAAACACATCTCAGTAAGATTGAATATTAGTTTCAAAAAACGTTCGGTTAAAAAATAATCTAATTCTTGAAGAAATTATGAAACACATAGTGATAAGAGTATGTAGTAAGTCGAACTATTTTGTTTTTATTTTTTAAAATGTCTTTCAATTTCGAACTATTTAGTATTTTAATTTGAAGTGCCATTTAAATGTTTTAATATATAAATATTTAAAATGTAACTATTATCTTTGGAATATAAAAATGATGAAACAAATTAATTAATTTTTTTGACATCATCTAATTACCCTATCAGGTATAATTTTCGGTATAACAACAGTAACTTCATATAATCATAAGTTTTGCATTTCGTATGATCATTTACTCTTTCTCTCCTTCTCTGTTTTCCTCTCTCTCTCTCTCTCTCTCTCTCTCTCCCTCTCTACCTCCCTCTCTCTACCTCCCTCTCTCTGCATCCCCTGTCAGTCTGAAATATAAAAATATATGTCTGTGTATAATTCCTTTTTGTGTAGAAATACGACAGATAAACAACCGTAATTAGGAGATTCGAAATAATTTAACAGGGTGCGGTCATTACTAATAACGAAACAAACAAAAATGTATATATTGACAGATATTTCTATATTTTGTGAAGGTTTTTATTCAAAATAATCTTTTTGGCTTGATGTATGCTTCCATAAAAATATTTTCTTGGAGTTATCATAGTTTTATTTAGGAAAGTAATAGTTCAAACAGATTTTAATTTATATCAATTATTTCATAAATATTGATATTTGTTTATAAAAGGTCTCATATAAAATGTATAGTTTTTAAACGTATACAACTATTATTCGACCAATAGCTTATAACTATGCCATAATATTCACATTTTCACATATGTATTATATTGAGATAGTATAGGAAACATTATTTCTTTCATTAATTTTTGCTTTGGACTTTTCGCGTTAATCGAATGTTTTAATCGAATTGCAAACGTATAATCAGGATTTTATTATCGGCTTGATATTTTCAGAATTATGTAAGAATCGTTACCTATGTTGCATCAGAATATGTTGCATCACGTCATGATGTGCTTCGACATATTTGCCACAATTTTTCAACTACACAAAGATTGCTGTGAATCCTGTAAATAACCTGTCTGAAGACCTGAGAATTTACATCCATCTGAGATAAAGTCTCAATTCTTGTATCACAATCTTACTGTCTTTATTAAGTTAATAATAAAGGTTTTTTTCAATAGAACCCTCACTTTTATAGTATAGAAAATCTTCATTATTTACTAAGTAATTAAAATGATATGATTTAATTAATTTAGTCATTGTAACTTAGAAACCTATTATTTTAAGCCATACACACTATGTAATATATACATGGAAATATACCCTATAAAATATTCTTTTACAATATCAATTATGAAAATATATTTTTTATAGAAATATTCTCTATAGAATATTTTTGTTTACAAGATATATCTCATCACCTATTTCTGAAATTATTTTATCACAGTTTACAAGTCAATAAGTACTAAAAAGTAATATTTTTAAATATAAAATAATATATACATGTAAGTGATACCTAATTACTTTTATTTGAACGCAAATGTATTGCCTGAAGCGTGAATGTGTGAATCCTATTAATGGTTTCACAATTTCTATAATGCAAATACATCTAAGGCAAATCACAATTACAGTATTGTAAATTCTATTTCCTGCGCACGTGACCAGTCTTTATGAATATCAAACAATAGTTTCTTGCGTGATAGGAAACGGAAAGCACAAGGAATGTATTTTGCATAACTGTTCGCTGAAGAAATGATTCAATGTTTTTATGAATACATAATAGACGTAAATTACAAATCGATTTAATAGTGCTAATAATTCCAGGTGTAAATGTCATTTCAAGATTCCTTGGTTATATGATATAATAATAAATTAGTTGGGAGTGATGTTTTTTATACTAACAACAATATGTATATATATATATATATATATATATATATATATATATATATATCATATACATATTGGGCATCATCTCCATCATCGAGCATCACTGACCGGGGGTTGTAGTAGACTCTACTGTAGCAGCACAGTAGACTGCTACAGTAGAGACTACTACAATCCCCGTTCAGTGATGCCCGATGATGGAGATCCTACCCATCTTTGAAAGTTAACTCGCATAAATACCAAGTAAGATTCTTGTTTAAGTACATATAGTGGAAGTGATAAGTGAATACAAGAAAACAGTGTTGGAAGACCTAGAAATATGTATATACTACTATAAAACATACAAGTATAAGTTAAAATGCGTACCTTGTGCTTAAATGGAGGAATTCAAAATAGCTGTTAATGACTTAAAATTTTAAAATTTTAAAATTCCAAGTGATACATTGATCTCTAGCAAGAACATAAATACAGTACTGCTATTTAAAACACATAAATGTTTCACATTTGTTGGTCCAGAAGTGACTTAAAATAAAAGATTTAGCCTAGAGTATAGCATATGTTGATTGCAACTGTCGATCGCAACAGTTGAGAAACTGTACGCCTGTAAACATTGATGTTATGATAACTATCAAGTATTAGGCGTCACAGATATATATATTATTGTAACGAGGCGAAGAAAGGAGCGACAGAGGTTTTCTAGAAACAAAAGCTGCTGATAACTTACTACTATTCCCAGCATCAACACGTCGACTGCCAAATTGAACAGACTTACCTAAGTAGAATTTCTTTCGATAATTGTAATCGCCAATCTTACTTACATAGTAATAGTTCAGTAAATTATATTTAATTTAAATGTTTATACAAGAACTCCGTTGTAAATGTAATTGAGGACCAACATAGTCTATTACTACGTCAAGAAAATTTTCATTTTAATGCGTAATAAATAGTTAAATAACGTTATATGGACTCGTGACACTCAACATTGTAAAAAAAGGAGACAAATATAGCGTCATCTTTGTGAAAAGCTTTATTATATTATTTCTTGCATATAATAACATTTAGTAATACATGCTATCTTTAACGGGGTTCATTCTGCCTCCACATATATATTTTTATGAATGAAAAACGTTAAATCGAAGGTGGCGGGAAAACGCTAAACGTTTACTGTTTATTTGTTTTGTGAAATATATAATTGAAAACCACAAAAATAGTTTTCCCATCGAAAGAATGATTTTTTGCTATAACGCATAGCAAAACAAGTCTAGCTATTACAGCTAATAACAGCTTTAATTGAAAATATCTATCGCTACAATATTTAATGAACTATGTGAAATATTTATCTTGGATATAAGTATATATTTACAAGTAAGCATACCACTAGATACACTTAATTTTGATTTTATAGAAAAATTTTTTTTCCTAATTTTTCTCTTGATTTTTATATAATAGAAAGAGAGTAAAAAGTCGACCTACCTTTCAGCTGGTAGAGAAAATAAAAATACTGTTTAATGAAACATCGTTATCGTATATATTTTATTTTGAAGAGGCACTTAAAACCTAATAAAGATAAAGTAAGCTACATTTACCCATTTAATGATATCGAAATGCCCTTCATGTCAAAACACCAGTGGTTGGGGATAAAGTGGGAGTATTTATACAAGGACTGGCGTGCCAACGACCGTACTCAGCACGCATTAGAAGGTCGTCAGAGTTGGATTTTATCTAATAATATCAGAGAAATAGCGATGTTTTCTTGTAATGTTATATTTAATACCCTGTGAGTTCACTTATAATGGAATTTAAATGTAAAAGATGTTCAAAGCATAAAAAATATATTTTCATTCCTATAATTTACGTGATAATATTGTATCATTTAAAAATCATATATAACCACGGTATTATATATTATATACGTAATCAGGGTATGTGTGTGTGTGTGTGTGAGAAAGAGAGAGAGAGGGAGAAAGAGTGTGTGTGTTTGAAGTTGCTTGATGTCTTGAATTCACTGTTTAGACTATAATTAAAAATAACCTGAATGAATACATAGAGCTTACTTGCTGACGCGCTTCAAAACAATCGTACATTTTACGAAGTAAAGTCTCTACTGGCGGAATACGCGCTAGGTACAAATGTGTCGGGATAGATTTATGACGGTGGAAGGGTTGGGTTATTTTGGTTGTGCTCTATGTAATGGAATAGGGAGTTGGTCTCAGAATGTGCGAGATCTTTTATTATGTTTTCTTTATATGTTGCGTAGTATTTGTATATCTCGTATTTTTCTTAAGTTGTTAGTTTTTTGCTTTGTTTCGATGTGTATAGTATGTTCAAATTAGTATGTATGTCCATGTGTGTATGTGTTGTGTGTGCATTTGTGTGTGTGTGTGTGTGTGTGTGTGTGTGTGTGTGTGTGTGTGTGTGTGTGTGTGTGTGTACATACCTGTAGTAAAATATTTCAAAAAACCCTTGGTAAACGGTAAGGAAATCATTCGTCGGTTCCAGTACACGTGCCAATAGAGTGGGCTATACTCACGAAATATTTCCTCTTTCCAAATAATCAAACCTAATATCTCAATTTGCGTTTTTTGCTCAAAATAGTTTAATTTCATTGTAATTATAAGATAAAATAATGTATAAACTGCTAAAACTTTTGCGCATTCGATTATTGAATATTTTACTATTTTTGAAAAAAATATATATTTTTGTGCAATATCTTAAACTACATATTTTATCACAACGTATATGTGTACAAGCAATTGAAAGTTGTATTAAAATATTAAACAATCATATCTTTTTGGACATGTGGTAGATACATAACAAACAAACAATACTATTTTCGTATAGTAATAGGTTGTTCCTATCAGATAGAGCCTTATCTAATAAGCATTTAGAAACAGTTAATGCACATTTGTAAAGACATTTGCAAAGATTCCATTTCTTAATTTCATACATAGTTCCTAAATATAGAACATGTAAAA
This sequence comes from Prosapia bicincta, assembly GCA_036971475.1. Taxonomy (NCBI): domain Eukaryota; kingdom Metazoa; phylum Arthropoda; class Insecta; order Hemiptera; family Cercopidae; genus Prosapia; species Prosapia bicincta. The sequence goes on from JBAIZL010000002.1 coordinate 163,821,972, forward strand.
ACATTCCTATATTTACAGCTGGTGAAACTTTGTTATACCTTACTTTTGAATTTGTATTCGTCATTATAAGTTCAACGTATCATAGTGTTTAGAAACATCAAGCAAACTTAATAATAAATGCATGGATAATAAATGTCTGTTATTATTAAATCTATGAATAGCTTTGAAGTAGATTGAAATATCTTCATTAAATTATTATCCACAAAAAAATTCAATTTCAAATTTTTTAGTTATTTTGAGATATTTTAACATTTACCTACTGATAAAAAACGTAGCCATGTAAAAACAAAATATATTCACTGTTAAAAATATTCACTAGGACGTCAAATTGTTGAAAGTTTGTGCTTAAATACGTCCTAGATATATTGGTATACAGGGATAAAAATTAGATCACACAGGCATTTTAATTTTTCCTTAATCTTGTTGACATGCTACGCTTAATTACATTTTATTTAGATTTATGTTTCTGTCACTGTCCATTCTTCCAGTGTATATTTAGGAAACACGTTTTTTAAGGTTTTCTATGTCTAATATATTAGACATAAATATTTACTTGTGGTTAATAAATAATGTGATAGTTGTTGCTCTTACTGTCCAATATACCTGTCTTACGTCTAGTGGATGAATAGTTTACAAAACATGTTTTTATACTTCCTTCTGGATTTCCTAACGTTTAGTTTTATTTCACAGTTTAGAAAATGCCTCCCAGATTCTGCTATCGAACATTGCACCGTCTTTCTCATGCGAGTATCATACATTCTAAAGTGTATTCCAACTTGATAATATAAATATTTTGCTTCACTCTAGAAAAACTGCCTCAGAATGGATGTAAGAGAGTGGTATGGAGACGAAATATAACCCTTGCATACATCCTTCGTTATGTCAATATTATTGGGTATGGCAGATCCCACTTTCACTATATCCTAATGACCTAGTAAAATCTCAATATATTTATACGTATTCATATTCAACTTCGAGGTATTGCCAGCAATACAATATGTTAAACATTATTGAAAGCTTTTTTATATGACAATCTATAAACATGCAATTTCAACAAACTCTCTCTATATATTTATCTGTCTATCTAACTATCTATATATAAATTTATATATACTATAATAACTAATTAATAATTACTATATATATATATACATATATATATATATATATATATATATATATATATATATATATATATATGTGTGTGTGTATATATTATAACATAAACCTATGAGGCTAAAGAATAAGTTCAGTTTATATTCAAAAAGAAAAAAATTGAAATTATAAGAAAAGATGACAAGAATAGTTACTAAAAATATTGACAAAGTACTTAACCATTGTTCTATTTCAAGTGTAGTCATAGAGGGACTGTGTGAACCTTTGACAAAAGAAGGGTCCAACTATTTTAAGATAGGACTTTCCAGGTACCAAAATACCTGGGTTATAATAGCACTGTACCGTTGGAGAAAGCTTTTTTGTAAATGGGTGTAGGGATAACCAAATTAACTAAAATACGTAAAGGGAGGAGAGATGATTAGGTTGGAAAAGGAAGTGATCGGGAGAGTCTTGGAGGAACTTCAGAAGAGGGCAGGCGTATAGGGGGGATCAAGTGTCAGCAATGTTAATAAGGGGTAAATTTTGTTAATAGAATTTAGGGAATTGTAATTTTTTGTATGTGTATAATTTAATAAGTACGATCTAAATAAGAATTAGGAAAAATAAGTTAGTTGTGTGAAAAGTGCAACAAAGCAGTATCAACGGGCAAGACCCCAGGAACTCAACGAACTATAAGTACTTTCTTTTTACATTTAAAATACCCAGCAGAGCTTTATAAACAGTAAATTCTGAATAATTTTAAATTCAACAGTAGAAAATCAAAATCTAGTTTTTTTCCACGTTCTAATCTTTAAAAAAATCCATAATAACGACCCGAGAGAAAGAGAAAATAACACCGTCATTAATAAACTTTATTGTAATAATCCTAAGCCTCAAGAGCCAACCTTTTTTTTTAAATTTTAATTGTAACATTAGTTAAGTAGTCAATCTTGTCACTAAATAGTATTAAGGTAAAAGGGTATAATGTGTAATAATTAAATGTCAAGAATAAATGCAAGTGATGTTAAATTTGATTGGTGTTAATTACATAGAAAACTGAAGGCGAGACTAAAGAGTGTTAAGGTAATTAAATATATAACCTTAGAAAAGTTATATTTTAAATACCTTAGGTCATATATAAATATAAATATATATATATATATATATATATATATATATATATATATAAGTTTGTATAAAAGAATGTAAACATTGACCATGTATATAGATAGACTAACATTCTTTAATCATGTGCACACAACGTCAGATGATATTCCATAGACCAGAAGTCACGAACATTGTGCCAAAAATATTTACAACATAAAAGGAATAACTAAAACATTAAAAAATAACAATATTAACATAGCCTACAAAAACACAGGAAACATAATCAACAAAAAACCAACCAGAAAAAATATGTCCCATACTTAATAACGGAATATACAAAATCGAATGCCCAGACTATAATAAAATATACATAGGCCAAACAAAAATGAAATTAAAAGACAGATATCAAGAACACCTCAATGCATACATCAAACCTGAAATTTATAACTCAAACTTAGCCACACACGCCATCAAAATCAAACACACATTCCCCACATTAAAAAAACGTACACCTATTAAAAAAAGGTTCAAAAAGGCCTCAAAATGACAATCTGGGAACAACTGGAAATTTATAAAAATAATATCAATAACGAACAAATACAAATAAAATTAAAAAAACGATAAATTATTCAATGTAATAGACAATATTAACCCCAAAACAAACGTTACGTTTGTGCATCTAACAGTGCAGTGAATCTAAAAATAGAACATAACGGTACACCAAGGTCAACGGGAAATCCACTCAGCTCTCAGTCTACAACAACCCTCTTCAGTATGCCGGAGGATGACGGCACAGCCAGCCATTGAAAGTTAGCTCGCATAAATAACAAGTAAGATTCTTGTTTAAGTACATAAGTGAAAGTGATAAGTGTATACAAGAAAACAGTGTTGCATAACTACATATATATTATATATATATATATATATATATATATATATATATATATATATATTATTTATTTATTTAGCTTTACAACACTGTTGTATTCTGGTATTCCCTTACACTTACACTTTAATGACCTTACATAAGAATCCTACTTGGTATATATGCGAGTCGACTTTCGAGAACATTAACTACGTGTCCTCATTTTCGAGTCGCATATCAGAACTATATATAATGTTAGTTTGAACTGTGAAATAGTATGGTTTATTTTTGCATATTTTTGTGTATATGCTTGTTCTAGGTTTAGTGCAAATGTACTTTATCACAGTAAGCATGAAAATATTTTGGCTTTAACTCATAATAAATAACTAAGGCATTAGTTTTGTGCTCAATGTTTATACGTTACGCCTCTCAATAGAAGTTTATTATAGTAAAATAGAAAAATAAATTATCTAAGAGTTTTTATGCTCGCCTTTTAAGGAATGCATATATCCTGACCTTTACATTTTTTGTAATCCTAGATTCCTACATATTGCTGTCAATCAATATTCATAAACAGTCAAAAATGAAGTGAACATGGACTATATTTACTCAAAATAAACCAACAAAATCCAAGTAGATGTCATATGTTTGTTCTAGATCACCTTACTTTAGTTAGCACATACGTTCATCTGATGCTGCAGACGTAAAACGTTTGACACTTGAAACAAACAATGCTTTCATTCTAAGGAGTATGATATATTGTTTTTAAGAGCAGTATGCTTTAATCTTCCTTTTCTATGCTCCTTTAGGTCTCATGGAACGAATGGAATTTCTATTTTTATTTTAATTTTACGTCTTCGATTTATTCATTTATTTTGTACGAACTTTATGTTTCATACAAGAAAAACGTTGCACTTATAAGATGTATAAAGGTCAATAGAATGTACCTGGAAAACAAGCTGAGCCTTTAAGACAATGCGTATGGTTGCTTTCAATAGAATGTTTACGCCAAATTGACTATGGTCAAGGTTTTACAAGGAATAGACATCATTTTTGTAAAATGTTCACATTAATTTTATTTTTCTAAGAAAAATTACTTTTAAAGAGAATTAGAACAAACTTACTAAATATTGTGAACAAATAACATTTCTATATTTTTTACATACAAAATAAATATATAGTAAAAGTACAACAATTGAAAAAATGTATTAATTTATTACATTGATGTAATAATTTCACTCAAACATAAATTCGTTAACTGCATTCCGTGTTACTTTTAAAAAAATAACAGCAAGTATAAACATTGATTATAGAAGTAAGGGTAATCACTGAATGTGCACATTAAGATATTCTCAAAGCAAATTTAATACTCTTCAAATTTTAGGCAAAAGTATAAAAAGTATTATTTTAAACGATTTATTGTTTTCTTTTTTATTAGATTATATTAAGGTTTTTATTTTATACTATTTGGCTCTGTGACATCCATATGTTTCATAAAACAATTTGTTTATATCAAAATAAATATTTTATGGATATATTATATTTTATATATATAGATATATATATATAATATTAATAATATTAAATAATATAATATATATATTTTTTATATATATATATATATATTTTTAAGATCAAATAATATACACAAATACAGGAATATTTAATTTATTGAATAATAAACTCAAAGCTTTTCGTTGGTTTACATTACCAACATCCTCAGGAGTTACAATATTAAGAATGATAAAACAAACTGTCTAACAAACATGAAGCTACTAGATAAAGCAATACCTAGTAGCTTTATCTAGTATCGGTATTGCTTTATCTAGTAGCTTCATGTTTCTTAGACAGTTTGTTTTATCATTCTTAATATTGTAACTCCTGAGGATGTTGGTAATGTAAACCAACGAAAAGCTTTGAGTTTATTGTTCAATAAATTAAATATTCCTGTATTAGTGTATATTATTTGATCTTAAAAATATTCTAACAGGAAAACACATTTGATATTATATATATATATATATATATATATATATATATATATATATATATATATAAAGAACAAAAGTCAAAATACAAATACAAGAATTATATTTGAATTTACAATAAAACATATTGCGATATTTATATATATATATATATATATATATATATATATATATATATATATATATATATATATATGTATATGTTGATATTTTACGTTGTCCATTGTTTTTTCCGTTGCACTGACTTTATGAAGTTAATATATTACTATTGTAAATACTTTTATCCACCATTAAGTGCAATAATTTTACCTTGTGTGATGAGGCATCTTTCGGTCATTTGACCATAGTCAAATAAGGTGCCTCATCACACAAGGTAAAATTATTGCACTTAGGGGTGGATAAAAGTATTTACGATAGTAATATATTACCTTCATATATATATAATCATTCTTGATACTCTACTTATAATGAAATGTTTAATTATAATGAAAAACTATTTTCGATAAAATATGCGAAAGTTACCTGCTTCATGTCATTTTAATTTTCCAAAACCAGTATTGAGGTGAAAAATCAGTGCCTAACAATCTATGATATAAATTGGCATTGTTTCGAAAACTAAGATGTATTATAAAAGTAACGAATTTAATGTTTGTTAATATTTAGAATTATAAGTATAATTATTCAACTTTTCAGTGGCTCAAATAGTTTCACAAATATAGTTTTGTTATTTTTTCGTACAATTTTACAGTTCAGACATTACTAAAAGCTCATCGAAACGTAACTCCGGTGGGAAATTCATTGCCATCCAAGTTTCCTTATGTGGTTTCTTTCCTTATTTAAAACTATAAAACCACATATTTCCCATATTATTTATGTCATTAATATATAGTTTTCATAACAAGAAACAAATTAATAACAATTGATATAATCTATCTTTAATATAAATCCCACAAAGATTAATAATAATTAAAAAATATTTTGTGAAGTGTGTACGCAATAATAAACGAGGTTTTTATGTTTACAATAATTATTTACAAAAATTACTTTTGGTAACTATAAATAATACTCGTATATTTCTAAGATATGAATAAATTTTATATATATGACACAAGAAATAAAAGATGAAATACAATTTATATGTCACCAACACTGGCATTTTTTACTTGCGAGAAATGTAAATTTGGAGTTATACTTGTGAAAAAGTTATTGATAATCACTTTTACTTAAAGATATAGTTTACGAGTAAGGATTTAAATAATCTCATAAATTTTAATTTTTATAAGGAAAAAGTATGTGAATGGCAGGATAAATAACTAAATCTTGAACCATATTTGTTTATGAATAATGTAATTGTTTTTAATCTCAAGTTAAGTTTTTTTTTGGAATTGTGTTGTAAACAATAAAGACATTTCTAACTTCTGGGAACACCTTTATGGGAACATTTTATAATAATAAACAATGAAGAAGACTCTGATTGTTGTATAAAAATATGATGTCTTGAGCCAAGATATAAATAATTTCAATTATTAATTTTATCATTGCAATTTATTCAAAAATTTCTGCTACAGTAAATTAGGAATTTTATGTAACAACGATGAATGAGGAATAAACAAACAACCAATTTATAGCTTACATATTTTGCTTGATACACATAAATATTTTATAAGCATCCTGATGCTTTTCTTAAATTTGAGTATATTTAAAACACCGGGAAATAAGGGAGAAAAGCATCTACACTGATTAGTAATTCTTATAATGTTTAAATGTTATTAAATGAGTTGTTAGCACTTACAAAAAAGCTTGGGACATTATAATCACATAAATTGAATATCACAATAAAGAAATACCATTAATACCATTTTCCAGTAACAAATATAAACAAGTAAAAATAGAATGAGAACACTTTAAAGTGGTTTTTATTTTGATAGCATCACTTTAATTGTCTTATTTAGAATTGAGCTAAAATTCACTGACACCATAGTGCCCTCCAATTGACATTCAGTCGTATATCGGTCTTACTAAACATATATTTATATATATATATATCTACACATTTAGCCTAAAAAGGGCGACAAGTAGAACGTCCCTTGTTGTACTAAGAGAGGGTTGTCGAAATCCTTTTTATGAGGATCCTATAACAGCACATTGATCTACTTTATTTATAGGATGGCACTTTATCAATACACTTGAGACCTGAAACTAACCGCACACATTTACTATAATAGTTCCTGTTAGTCTGTTGGTAAATAAATGTGTTTAAAACCTATATGACGTAAGTAAGAAATTTTATTTAAATTTGTAAATCCATTTCAAATAATTTCTATATAATCTGACGCATTGAAATTATTGTAATAATTTTACTTTTAGACTTATTTAAAATTTCTAAATCAATATTTCTCAAACATTATATATCTTTACGTCTTTGATTAAATAATATTCGATTAAAATAAATCCACTTGCAAATGAAAAGCAATATGCCCTTATCTCTGTTTAAATTAATTGTAAAACTTTTTTCTATTCATGTGTTTCATAATATTGCGAGTATTCGTTCTATTAAAAAAATGTAGGCTCATGATTATGTTGGGAGAAATATAATTTTCAAGATGAATTTTACAATATGGTTCACCCCTTAAGCTAGGGCTGGGACGTTTAAAGAGTAAACCATAATTTGAGTAAATGAACTATTTATCGGTACCCGATAACTATTTTATTATTATTTTTTAAGTTGGGTTTTATAAACTGGTGTGCTTCAGTCAAGGATAAACTCTAATTATATTACAAAAGGGAATTTCAAATATTTTTTTAAAATTAAAAAGTGTGTTTAAATTTTAAAAGTAAATTGTAAGAGGATATATAGGATAAAATATGGAACTAATACTTTGTTTCTATATATTTTTCTTTTATAAAATTGTTTATTTATTTTTAGTAAATAAAATTTAGAGTAATTATTTTTTTAAAGTTTTAAAAATTTACTTTACCATATTTTTATTTTGTGAAATATATATATATATCGTAAACTTAAATATGAAAGCTTGGAAATAAAAATGTTATTTATTTTAATGGATTTACATTTCAAATAGTAGATAATACACAAATTTCAATTTTAAAATAATATTTTACAAAACAATATCGTACATTCAGCAATGAATATAAAATTTGAATATAATAAATAATATCATTAGGATGATAATGTAAAAATATCATTTTATATGTAACATTTTTAACTACTTTTACAACACAACTAAATTCATATCTGAGTCCGCACAGTTAACAACTAAATATTAAACATCACAACCTTTTTATATTTGTATTTCGTGATTTACTATCTTTATCTCATTAAAATATTTCGCACATACTGAGGTTACATGTCGAATAAAAGCTTACTATACCTCATTTCCTTCACTTACACAGTATACATAATTTAGTAATCTACGTGGTAATGAACGGCTGACACCTAACCGTTCGGATTTATTAACACTTTACCGATACTCGTAAACAACTTTTCGTATGAAGACACTCATTACCAATATAACTAAATACAACGGCACTGTTTTTCAAACCGAATATATCCACACACTTGAAATTCTGTTAGAGGTACTCAACTATATCACACTTAATGGCAATGTTCGGACAGGACGCTATGGCGGCACCGCGTCTCTCTGTTAGAAGCTTCTGGAAAATTGGCAATATCGCTAGATCAAGAAGTTCCCCTTCGGACACGGCTCCTGCAAGTACATTCGGTGTACTTTGTACGTACGGAGGAGTTGGTTTCTTTAAGGGTCTGTGGCAGCATTTGTCCCTTTCTCTCTCTCTGCTTCGCTCTGATACGGATCTTTGTATTACAGACATATCTTCGTCGGATGCTGGAAATGAAAAAAAAACATTTTAGAAGAAATATAAGCGGATGCGAAATACGTTTACCTAAATGTGAAACACAAATTAGAAAGGAAACAATAGAAATGTTTTAAAATACTTTTACAAACTTTAAATTATTTTTGTGTATAGACAATTTCCTACATAAATACTTATTTTTTGTTTTAATAACGATGGAGTTTTTGGTAACGAATATCATTACCAACTTAAAACGATATTCGTTACGAGATTCATAATGGAATCCCATCATGGCATGTTTCAACAAAGGGTAAGTGCCGATGTAGGTAATGTTTACAATTAGGTTAGTTGAGTACTGAAAACAAATGATCTAAAATAAATTTTAAATTAAATATTTCGTTATTTTATACTATGCAAATAAAATGTTTTTCTTCTTTTTCTTCTCGTTTTTTTTTACAAATGCATTTGTATCTCTATTAACTATATACAAGTTATAAAATGTTCTTAGTGAACCCAAGCAAGTATTTTGTTGTTTGTGGTTACACCAGCAATTGTGTAACATGATTTCAACTAAAGATTAAGTTGGAGAGAATCATCTACTAACGTAAACACTTTTCACAACAAAATTAGGAGTTCAAGAAATATCTGACGTATATGCCTAATACAATGTGACAGCATTTCTACGTTCCACGATTTCATTGAATATCATAATGAGCGATGATATTGATTTCCGTTATAGACATGTACTTTTCTTTCTCCCAAAGGGAAATTCGTATCATGCTACAACCGCCTACACTTGAATCGTATTCATTCATCCAAGCGAAATATTGAAGTCAAATAAACAATATTTATAAAGACATTTCAGAAACCGAATAAATCTAGAGGAAGAATGAGTTTATAAACATCTTCTTCTTCATTACCACCTCCAACAGTCATGCGATTCCGAATTAAAAGTCAAGTATTTATTTAGTTAAAATAATGTATTATTTTATTTATAATAAAAAAACCGCTGGCATTACGTTATTTCAACAATTTTGCTTTTGAGGGGATAAGTCCTGTTTTTTAAATTATTTTGCAAGTCGCTGGTCCATCGCTTTGCCGCGACATCATCATGTTGGCTTTCTCTTAGTCAACACTACCAATCGTTTAATCTACCTTTCGTTCTACATGTTCGCTGTATGTTCACCCCCACTTAATCTTCTTCCATCCGTCAAGTAGTACACTTTATTTCCTCTCCTTAGATTTAAACTTCATTTGTATTAGTAAAATAATACGTATACACTTACATGAAGAATATTATCACTAGTATAAATGAAATATAGATAAAATAGTATTTACACACATACCATCAGGTGGCGAAGTGTTATTGAGCAAACATCTAGGCCTACAATGCCTCTGTGTAAGCCACAATTCGTCTTGGTGTACAAAAGTAGGATGTGTTCTGCGACCCGGTACGCTGGTTCTCCTCGGGGCAGGAGGTGTCTGAGCCACTGGGATGGGACGACTTGCACTGGAACGGCGACGAAGAGAAGTAGCGGAACACTGAAGAGGTGGAGAATGGTGATTTTCTTCCCACGTCACCGCCTTCGTGGCAACTGGAGGAGAAGGCAACCTTTCACGAGTACTCCCTGTGCTCTCCGATATTACAGAGAGACCTGTCGCTGGAGTGGGAGGAAGGGAATCTTCAACTGCTATCGAAGGTACTTTTCCAGTAGTGACAGTATTTTTTTTCCTGCAATGTAAATATCTCTAAAAAATGAAGTTTCACATAAAAATGTAACTCATGAAATTACCTTACTAGATAAACCATTATATTACTTTGATTTTTAAAGTAAATTTTGTTTTTGAAAATGCTTCAAAGTTCACACCAAAATACATTACCTAATATAAATCTGGCGTACAAAAAAAGAATACGAAAGAAATACTGTGAAATAATGAAACTTTTGTAAACATAGAGATACGCCACTTACTTCTGGGAAGGTGTATCCACCAGATTCACGTACTCTCCATCTTGTGAGGAATTTAGTGAACACAAAGAGCTGACGTCTGTCGTCTCAGTAGCTGAAGGTTCTAGAACAACATGCTCAATTATAGTATTTTTATTTCCAGTGTTTACTTTTCTCAATAAATAATATGTGTATGCATTTATTGAAATTTTAAAAACGTCAATTCCTTAAGACAGGCTTGACCTTGTATATTTATCACGGAAAAATCTTCGGCTTGCCATAACAACGAATGCTTTAAATTTTGTAAGGTATTCAAAATAAATTACAAAGTAACATATGATTTCACACTACAGCTGATATTATGATTTATGTTGCAGAACGACAAACAGTTTTAACTTGAACGTTATGTCACTATATTTACTGAGCATTATGAATATTTAAAATGTGATATATTAAATATTTTTCTATAAGTTGATACATAAATTCTTTTTTATTTCTGTAAACACCAATAATTATTTCATAATATTTATAATATTACGTTATATATTTTTATTCTAATTTTTTAAACTAAAACTTGCATAGTTTGACCATCTTTAAGAGCCGATTTCAAATAAATTCGTTAAATAAAATATGTATTTAGTGTAGTTTACAGCATTTTATAAGGGTTTGCTATGAATTACATTGTTTCAATTATAACTAAGTTAAATAGATTCTTTTATAATCTCTAATAAGTACATTTTTCAATTAAAGTATTACATCTGTAGGTCGTACATGGACCTGCATAGTAGCTAATTCTTTGTATTTTTAACGTTTTATTGTCATTAAGCTTTACGAAACATTAATGTTGGCAGTAAATTTAATACTTGCAATAACTTATACTGTATTTAAAGCGATTGTGTTAAAACATATAAGTCAAACAACTTCCAAGCGCACTTAGCGAAATTAATAGTGATTGCCTAGTACATTCGAAAAAGTAAGACATATTCATTTATGTTAGACGGTATATATATATATATATATATATATATATATATATATATATATATATATATATATATTCATAGCAAAAATATTTTATTAGATAATTATTTTCCTGAAGATGCTGGTACTATTTTATCGGCGAAAAGCTTTGAATAAATATATTCTTTAAAAGTATTCTTGTTTTTCAAATATTTTTAATTTGTTATATATATACAGAACAAAAGTCAAAATACAAATACAAGAATTATATTTGTATTTACAATTCAAAGCTTTTCGTTGGCTAACAGTACCAACATCATCAGGAATATTAAACAATTGTTTATATATATAGAGAGAGAGAGAAAGATAGGGAAATGGAGAGAGAAAGAGAGAGAGAGAGACCTACTTAAAAGAAACATTGTTGATATGTATAAACTAAAGTACTCAAACAAAACAAGTAATACTGTGTTTCTATTTTTTACTAAAAATATCATTTGGTTTTAATTTTACAATCAGCAGAAGTGTTAACATTGCTGATCTGACAACCATGTTAATCTTCATCCTAACCTCGCTCTATCCGCCATGGTTGCAGAATGAGTTGAGAACAGAACGGTGGAGCCCTATTGGAATAGTGGCAGTAATGAAGTCATTCCTTATTCCACAACAGTGATGTTCAGGAAAACCTGTTACTACGTAATGAATATAGTACACATTCGGTGGTAATATATGCTTGGACAGAATTTAATCATAATAGATGTTTAAGAAGCTAGGTACTTAGCAACGCAGTAAATAATCACATCTTTATTGGAAAGGATATTATATATATATATAGAGAGAGAGAGAGAGAGAGAGAGAAAGAGAGAGGGAGAGAGAGAGAGAGATGTAACAACTCTAGATAAGAAGGTAGGTTAAATGGAACCATTAAAGACATGACAGAGAAGAAGTACATAGTCGTAGAGGAGATTTAAAGGAGACAGCTTGTATGATTCGGACACGTAAAGAGGATATCGGAAGGTAGATTACTGGGAGTTGTTTGGAATGAACGCCACCGGACCAAGACTAACCGGATGAAAACCCAGACTAACATTAAGAGAAGACAATTAATAAATCCGAGGATGAAAAGGACTTATCGCTGGAACACAGCTACAATAGGAAAGCATTGAGGCAAAGCTTTGAAATCGGACAGGAATGACAGACATTATAAAACCTAAATTATATATATATATATATATATATATATATATATATATATATATATATATATATTTATATATAATGTCTACCTAAATAAAGCTATCCTTTCAAATGAAGCTGTTTTTTTGTTTCTTACTTAGCTAAGTAGCTAGCTTCTTAAACACCTATTATGATTAAGTTCTGTCCAAACCAAGTATTGCAACCGAATGTGTATTATTTTCATTACGTAGTAGCAGGTTTTCCTGAACATCACTGTTGTGGAATAAGGAATGACTTTATTGGTGCCACTATTCTAATAGGGTTTCACCGTTCGTTTTTTCAACTCATTCTGCAACCATGGCGGCTATAGCGAAGTTAGGATGACGATTAACTTGGTTGTCCGATCAGCAATGTTAACACTTCTGCTGATTGTAAAATTAAATTGGAATGATAATTTTAGTAAAATATAGAAAAACATTATTACTTGCTTTCTTTGAGTACTTTGTTATATATATATATATATATATATATATATATATATATATATATATATATATATATATATATATATATATAGAGTAGTCGTTTAAAATAAACGCCTATGTGTAGGGGCATCATTTTTTAAATATATATCGTGAAAACATATTTAAAAAGTTTTGTTCATGACTTCAGCTACTATTAATGAGCTGTAATTGAGGTAATACAAAAATCGAAATAATTGTTATCTACCGATTACATTTCGATAAACCTTGTCGTATTAGGGTTCTCACTTATGTGGGTTTATCCCGCGTGCAAACCTCTCTTTCTCAGATCTCTTTCTTAATCTCTATGTGTCTCTATTCTCGCTTTCCTCCACCATACAAATAAACACGGAAAACCACATTTACCTTTGTCAAAAACATATGTATTTTTGAATTTGGCTTTGACGTACGAAGAGCTAAAGTTTTCCAGTATATTGGGGAAAACACAACATACTAATAATTATCTCAACGATAGCATGTTTTTATAATAATGTGTTGCACACAGTACTTCCACATCATTACAAGGGTGTATGTACAAATAGGTATTAGTAGGATGCATTGCTTTTAAAATCTATATATTTACATCTGAAAGCGAATCGCTTCTCCTGAACGTTCTCCAGCAATCAACAAGGTAAATTTCATTTTAAAGCTTGATGCCTAAAGACGTTGGATAACATAGTGCGATAACTATCAGACATGGCAAACATTACCTAAGGTTCACTCCACTGTTCTTGATAGTTTCAATGATCTTGTAATAAAAATATAACTACAGTGGGCTTATTCATAAGTAAACACTACGTACCGTGTGGTCAGTTATAATTATACCAGGTGGTGATAACATCAGCTGATGTGAACTTTATTTACTAATTTATTTTAATTTTATTTCATGTTTACTTGAAATGTATCTAAATAAGAAAAAACTGCAAATTTGTATAAAATTGTTTGCGAATGGTGTGCAGTGGAATTACACAAATATTGTTTATACACCTCGAGACATTAGGATTCAATTAGAAAACCGAAGCACACTAGGGAAAATAAACGATAATGAAAATAGCTACACGGAAAAAGATACTTTAGCAAGAAATACTGTTGTGAATCTAGATTCAAATGTATTGGTATCTAAACCACAATATTAATAGAATACTTGAACTAATAAAAAGTATTCAACAGTTCAACAGTGAGTATTTCATTATATCTTATTTCAATTAATAAAAAGCAACAATTGTAATAAAATAAAAGCCCCTAATGTAATATGTATTAAAAGCTATTAGAAGAGTAAAGAATAAGAATTATTGTTCGACCTAGCTACGATCCACTGGGCGGACGTAAAATTTCACTTACATATATATATATATATATATATATATATATATATATATATATATATATATATTTCACGTTGTCCATTTTTTCCGTTGCACTGACTTTATGAAGTTAATATATTACTATTGTAATATAGTAATATTCTCTCCCCCTTGTAATAAAATTCTCTCCTCAGGAGAAAAATTAATCAGTGATTCGACAATGGTCAAATGACCAAAAGGTGCCTCATCACATAAGGTAAAATTATTGCACTTAGTGGTGGGTAAAGGTATTTACAATAGTAATATATTAACTTCATATATATATATATATATATATATATATATATATATATATATATATATATATATTAAAATTGTTTCTCAAATGTACAAAATATGTGAGATGTTTACAATTCTGTTTATATTCGTGAAAATATATCTCACTCACGTTCTCTTTTAAGCTGGATCACTTCCAAATGTTGGGGCGGGGTCTTCTCCTCTCCCAACCGACACATTAAGGCCTGCAGCTCTGCTTCCTTCTCTAAAAGAATTTTACGGCAACGCTGGTTTATACTTTTTGCATCTCTTAAACGTTCCTCCAATTCTGAAGAATCTCTTCTTGTCTTTGACATTGGTCTAAGGGTGGCTCGAATTCTCTTGTCTATTGATCCCTGAGGGTTTCTTCTCAGCTCAACTATCTGAAAAATCAATTTTATATCTCACCTATGTGTACTTACCCCCGAAAGGTAATGGACAAAAATAAGTATTTTAGTTATAACCTATTTACTTTATTCTACCTCACTAAAAACAATTATTGGTTTTTGATGAGATTAAACAATTTCTTGAAGAGAATGTTTTCTGCTGTTAGTGGTTATTAATCTTTAATGACAATATTCCCATGTTATTGAAGTATTCAGTATATACTTTACCTAAAAGTCTCAATTTGCCATTCGGTTTGCCTTTTATAATCTGCGTAATTCATTCCTATCTGTTATGTTTATAATTTGTAATTATGATTTTACTGGGAACAATCAACTTTTTACCTATTGGCAAAGACTAATTAGTATCCTCAAATTTTAACTCTTGTTCCTATTATTGTTCAGCGAATTTGCTTATCTGTATTCTAATGATAATCGTGATCGTTTTCTTTGTCTATGTTTAATTTCTCCTTCTACCTCAGTCTATGTTCTTTAGCATTAATCTCATTACTTTATTAATGTTGGAAATGAAAAATATATAAAGCTAGAGATATTATTAGGCTGACCTATACGTTTTAGTATAGGATCAAAGTTGGAGATAATACTATTATATTTATTTCGACCAATTAAATATGTTTAAAACATATTAAATTAACGAACAAAAGTAATTCAAATTATTGTATTACGTTTTTTAATATTTTAACATTAATACAATCAGACATAAATAAATAAGAGGAAAAGATAATTTGGAAGACATCAATGTTTTATTTTATTTGTCACAAACATTTCTTACTGTACTTCAAACATGACAAAAATATGCAATGTAGGAGTTACTTCAAAATATAGTAAAGAAATGTATTCATCTCTTACACTTACACTGGACAAGGCATTCTTACATTATAATTCTTAAAAGAAGGTATTTGTAAAAGCCGTTTAGTCATAATCTAGGCAATATTTTTTGTAGAGCTGGTACATAATTTTCGTATGTGTAATTTGATTACTAGTTAATATGAGTACGTTGAAGGATGAGTGTTTACCAAATAAACAATGTAAAGATATTAACTCAAACTAACACAATGTGTGTGTGTTTGTGTGTGTGTGTGTGTGTGTGTGTGTGTGTGTGTGTGTGTGTGTGTGTATGTTTGTGTGTGTGTGTGTGTGTATTTACCTTTGGTACAAACACAAGGCATAGAGTGGCAGTTGTACAAAACAGGATGAAGATAGATATGATGATAAAAGAGGCATCTTGTTTGTCGGAGAGTACAAAAGATATGGCCGCTCCCATGACGCACATAAGCACAACATTGTAAACGCTCATCCCTACGTACTTGGAGTCGTTAAGTGCTGGAATGCTGACGTGCCTCGTCTCCCACGCCAGGAAAGCTCCGAAAATCTGCAACAATCCTTCACGTTACAGTTTTCAATTTTCTTTTCTTGGTAAACACTGAAGAAAGTAACATATTTGTTAATAATATAATGTGTACACAAAATCTATTTAGTAAAGTGTAGGTAATAGTGAAATATAGTAGAAGTTTGTAAAGGTAATTGCTTTTGGCAAGACATTTTCTCTATAAGCATTGCTTCGGCAATTATAAACACTATAAATATGGTTTTAATACTAAAAGAGGCTTTGAGTTATCTTTCATATATTTATCATTTACTATGCAGTTTGAAAGTTTTCAAAAAAGACTTAAGCCTATTGCTAACCATTTTAAATTCGAAAACGAATTATTCGGACACTGTAGGTAAAAATAGAGTACAAAACACTCAGAAGAGACGGTTAATGTTTCTATTCGCAGTGTTTCTGGCCCGCTGTTGTAATTCGTAGACAGAATTGATGACAGGAATACCAACATCAAAGAGATTTTAACAGAAGAAATGTGAAGTAAGGTCTGCTAAATGGCATTAGAAGTAATTTAATCCAATTAATTTCATAAACCTATTGAGTGGTACAAACTCACCTACAGAAATTATGAAAAGTTTTCATACAAGTAATACTTTTCAAAACTTTTATGAATTAAGGGCTATGGAAGTTTGTTTGTGATTCTTCTATTTAGGACAAATATTATTCAATATTTAAACAAAGGATAGGTAATCAATATAAGTGGACAATAAATTTAAATGATGCAGACGAATATTAAGACTCATATTTATATATAAAGACAAAAAATATTACTCCCTTAAGCTGTTAAAGTAAGATTAATTTTGAAGGAATAGAAATTTAATGTGATTGTAAACGTCAATGAAATGTGAGAAGTGGTGCTGTTTAAAATCTATATATCTTGAAGAAACTTGTAACTATAGAATCGAGCATGGAATATCATACTGAATTGCTACAACCAATGACTGACCAGACGAGTTACGTCAGAAAAAAATTGATTATACATTTTTGTTTACATAGGTGATATTCACTTAATCTGATTGCTCTACTATCGGTGACTTTTACAAACAATTATTTAGATAACCATATCTGCTACATATTAGTAACATTTTCAAACCGCTATCACTGAAAGTCGTAACTTGAGAGATGCAGATGCACTATTGCTTTATACTATTTCAATTCCGGTGTCAATAGAAGCCATTGTCTTATTGGCTACAGTTTTATTTTTCCGCTAATTTATTTTCGCTTTTATGGTTTTACGTATGAATGATAATTAAATGACTTTTAACACTAAGTTTTCACATTTGTTCGTCATCTTTTATTGTTTATCCTTAATGTTTATGCTTACTTATATTACAATAGTGGGGGAATAATCAATCAAGTATTTTCGTTTGAAAACACTGGTGAGGGACACTACAAATAATGTAAATGTAGGAGTAGAATGTTGGACTATTTATCGACGCTTTGTGTTTGGACTTTCCATCAACTCTAAATGTCGACACTATTCACTGACGCAAAACGTAGTAGGGTGTATGTATCGATACTAAGTGTTGTAGTTATGCTCTAGTGCTCAATTTTGTATCTATACATCAGCTCGAAATGCCGATGGTAAATGTCGAATGCAGGAGTCATGAGTGATATGTAAATATCAGGACTCCTGCTTTGCAGCTAATTTCCGGAATTATATGTCGGCCCTAGATTCACCCTCGTCACCATTTTCATTTCATTCATCTTTCCTTCTTTTTCATAAACCACACTTACTATTGTCCTTGATATGTTTCGGTAGTAAATGTCGTCAACTTACATTGCCGCAATTGCAATTTATATTTATTTTAAATTAGTTCTCTGGCTATTTTATTGTATGAAAAGTGGATATTACGCTTAGAGATTTAATTAAAATGTATTACCGTATTATGCACTAATACAGACCTGTCTGACTAACAGCACCTGGTGTCCTAAAGGACGTGATTTTCCGTGTCCACTGATTCAAAATTTTGGATTTCTACGAAAAATTAAATTCATAAACTTACCTTTATTCGACTATGCGACCAAAATTTGAAATCAATGTATTTTATGTATGCTTGGTAAATTTGTACAGTAAAAAATGTTTTCAAAGTCTCATGATTATGTTTTTTTCTTTATTTTAACGTAAGAACAGTTTTTTGTATAGGTAAACAATTCTCTTAAACAGTGTGCAAATATGTATTACTCAATACAAACATAAATGCATAAAACGTTTAAAGAGTCAACAGAAAAAGTACTGCCAAAAATTAAAAAATGCCAAATTTATTTAAAAATTAAGTTATAAATTTACGGTTGAGTAGAGTAACTTTGAAACAAAAAATTTAAAAAGTTATCTACAGTTTGGATTAAAGTATACTGAGTTTAATGTAAAAGTTAGTTTCCTAGGTGTTTACTCTAAGATGTCGTAATTCCCCGATGTTGAAGCAGCGAATTTGTTCCCACGGGCTTTAAAAGTGTCTAAAACCTTTTTACTATATCATCCGCGGTCTAGCGTTTTGTCGTATCAGTATTTTCAGCATGAGTCCGGGCTTGGTGCCTGCGTGATAGCGTTGATCAGTTTTTTTCTAGTGGGAGAGCTTCACTACCAATTGTGTATTTAAGTCCAGATGTCTATCAATAAATGATTCGACCACTTAACTTTAATAGACATTAAGCGTCTACTAAGAGTAACATATCCCCACTAGCTGGGCCATATCGGCTTTCAAAGCGTCTACATTAACGCCATATACGAGGCATCATGAAATGCTTCTTTGCCGGTTACCACCTAACAAACAAATTGCACCGTCTTAAATAGCATTTGCACCTCTCCCAAGGAATCTTCCTCTGAAATGTTAGGACACCACACCGTCGTTTAAACGTAGATTCCAAGATATCCCTATTTCGGACCTCCTCAGATGGCTTACTGGTCAATATTGTACGAGCCAATGTAAAGCCTGATTTATTACCACTTTATCCTTTACCACTGGATTTATTTACAACTTTCGGCTTCTAACAGAGGAAGCACGACTGTGCCACTTGACAGGCTCCCTCAGAAACCTACTAAGAAACAACATAGATGCTCCTCGACAACATACACAAAGATCTAAGAGTTGATAGTAACAAGACAAACAAATGTGTAATGGCTGTTCTTCATACGTGAATGTTAAGGTCCTCAGCTTCTTGACAGCAATAATCAAGCTACACCCTAAAGAGGACCAGGGGTAGTGTACTGTGCCTTCCCAGAAATAGTAATAAGAGGTAATGTTTACGTCGATATTAAAGTGTATACATGGAAAAATGTTGTAAAATAAATCAAATCTATTTAGTAATATTAGCTTGGGTCTAGTTTGGTTGTGTCTGTAAACCTTGACTGACGAATTAGTCTCATTATCTTCTGCATTAGGAGGTAATATCAGTTACTAACAACACATGTACAATTTTTTATATATAAGTAGCCTATATTACTTTGAATTAGTTTTTAAGTAATAATTTGAAATAACATCACGGAATATATTATGTAAAAATAAAAATGATTTCCATATAATTGACGATTAATAGGAATAATTAAATAACAAACGTTGAATCATAGTTAAAACTCAACACTTACCATAAGTAGCCCTTTGTAAGCGTAAATGAATCCGACGAAGATGGTCATCTGATCACTCTGGCAGTACTCGTTCTCAGGGATAATGAGTATATCGTCACTGTGCGGATGCGGCTGTAAAGAATAATATTCCATTCACATTTATATATTATCAATTAATATTTATTCGTTTTATTTCTTACGTATATACCTAAATCAATATTTGCATTTATAGTATGTGTTTCTATTACGTTTTTAGAAAGTTTCCCTGTACGTTGCACTTGATTAAAACATTTCAAAGTAAAAGAAGAATTGTGTTTGGAAAAATAATTTTAAGTTTTCAATTATTTCCTATTCATAAACTAATGCTTTCTGAATTACAGAAGTTTTAATTTCTTAAAAATATATATTTTTTTGATTTGTTTAATTAGTTTCGAGGTATACGCATTTTTTATGATATTATGTATGAGTAAATATTTTTAAAACCACTCAAAACAACCTTCTATACCTATGCAAATAAAACTGAAATCGAATGTTTCGTTCATTACACTTACGTAAGGTTCCATCCGTTTCGTGTCCCTGTAGAAAGGGTTGGTTATTTGCCATGTTGTCATTATGCCCAGGTCAATTGCTAGTAGAACACCAACAACCATAAAAAGTTGATAGTCTTTTATAACCTGAAAATCCACGAAACGTTTATTGTCAGATAATAAATAAATAAAACATAAAACACTTAGTGATTTTGACAGCATATCAATAAAAATACAAGACTTTATTAGCCATTAAATACAGGTGCAATATCGTCAGTTATTTGATTCTGTATTGTTAATATAGAGTTTATAATTATCGTAATGCATTTGTGCACAAAATGTCAATGCACATTCAACTAAAATAATTAGGATAAATTATACTATTACTTGAAATATCATGATATGAACAACAGCAATAATATTTAGGTTAGTTTCAGTACGAAATTGTCAAATAAAGTTCTACGGGTTTAATATTTAAATATTATTAGGTGAATATAAATGTTTTGACTAAAAGCATGTACTCCCTAAATAAATTTGTTTGAACTGAAATTTTTTTGTATTTATATAAATTGTAATCACAGTTAAATTGTGTCCTTTTATTCAGTAATGAGACTGACCGTAAAAAATTTCTGACATATTCAACCGTTTTATGCATTAGTGTCTAATTACGGTGTTGCTTTCTGCGATTGGAAACACGTAGTCTTTAATAATATCACATTAACTACACTATAGGTTTATGCAAGTCTTAAAATCACTGTCAAAATTAACGTTTTGTTAGACGTCATGTACATCAAACCATACAGTAAAAATTAAATATCAGTGGCACAGGCATTCTAAAGTGCATACATCATTTAAAGAATGAATTTATTAGAGATTTTATTAAAATCCATTCAAGGTATTTATTAGGCTATCTCTATTAGATGTAATAACATACTGAATACAAATTTTATTTAACGACTGTCTTTGAAATAGTGTCCTAAAAATTGTCAGATGATTGCCCCATAGATAATTTAAATATAAAAATTGGGTTATAAATATATAACTCATTGTTATCAATAGATGTGAAACTCCTATCACAATATCGAAATAGTGATACTTATTGAAATATAAATAAATTAACATTCTTAATAATGCATAACAAATATATTTAACACTTCAACTTAATATTGTACAATGAACATAATATTGCATATGTCTCCAAAAAGTTGTTCTACAACAGAAACTATAACATAAAATCAGCTGTTGTATGAAATCATCTAATCACTTAGACTACTTCGAATACTTTATAAAAATGATGTATAATAGTGTCTAGAGTCACCATGAGCTCAGAATATTTCTCAGTACGCAACATAAGTCAAGCATGACGTGAGAAATAGTCATTTCAAAAAAAAGATCTTTTGTAAAGTGTTGGAAGTCTCTTACTATGAAACGTGTAGAGGAAATTTGCACTCCAGAGTTATTTTACATTCGTTTTAATTAAATGAAACGAATAATAGGAGGTTGTAAAAAAACTATTCAAAAACTACCCAAGTGATAGAATTTTTATTCATTGTTTTTTTGTCTGTTGTTTCTTACCTATGCCGGTAGTATTTCCAATGGAAATTTTAGTATTTATATAGACAATAAATTATAAAGAAAATTGTTGAAAAGTTGAAATAAATTAAACATAATTAAACTGTTTCCGTGAATTTTTCACGTTTGCCTTTAATAAATATTACATCTGTACATGCAATAATTCAGATTCATATATTGATTATACATGTAAACGTATTTACAAACAAGTTGGGGATATTTGGAAATTAAAGTAACACAAAAATATTTTAGGTTATACCTTTTTATTTAACTTAACATCAGTAAATATTGAGTGGACTCTCCATGTTTTAGAAAACATTGCACCAAACGCCAACGAAAACCCTGCCATGAGAAGCCACGCTCGAGCGGTGCAGATGTACGGAAAGGCGTGCACACTAGTCAGCTGTGAATCCATCCCCAAAAATATCACGCTGCTGTACGTCAGCATACACCCAACTATGATTAGGTTGTTCAAGTGAGGGCTTGACATTTTTATATACCTTTATGAACAAAATTTATATCAGTTTTAATAATTATAACTAAAATAATAAAATGGACAATTACACTTTAAATAAATAATAAAATAGTTCCTGTACATAATAAGTACCTCCTTTATTAGTTTATAATACATGTTTCCAATCCATTTTTATGCTAGTCTGTTTTAAAGTGTGTTAGGTTCTTAAAATACAATGTATTACAACAAAGTATCCAATAAAACCTGGTGTAATACTTATTCCCAAATTTCATGGAAGGCAGTGTGTCGAGGTAAAAATCTTGTATACTTGTAATACTAACTTTTTTTCAGATTTTGGATGTGGTCTAGATGATAGCCAGAACAGAGCTGAGTTTGCTTGAGTTATATTCCTCAATAGCAATTCACCCTCGCAAGAACTGTATATATTCTACTCATTTTCACAAGCATCCATTACAACACCGAATTATACAGATCAAGTACAATATAATAATTTATTTATAACTTTTAACATATTTATGAGAAAAAGGGATAAAGTTTTATTGTTAGGTATTTGGCTTATAGAACGTATCATGCAATCTATTTGTTATGAATAATTTTTCCGTTTCAACCAAGGTTAGTGTATATAATGCATTCTGAAACTAAAATGCTAAGAATGTTAGAATGAGTTAAACGGAAGGAGAATTTTTTCAAAGTATAAATGATGAAAACTATAGACCTTATAAATTCCGTGCTACATTTACTACATAAAGAAGCCTTCTTATACTACGTAATATATATATTTTTTAACGGATATTTGTAACACATTTATTATGAAATATTAAAAAACCAACAAAAGCTTTCCTAGATTTAATAAAATAGCTGTGTACTTTGATTTAACAATTTATTCATTACAGAAAACATATTACACTCTGTGTTTTTAAATTAAATAGAAGAATCGCTTTACACTATTCAGAGCTTTATAGTTGTTACACTTGTCTAAACAGACTTTTATTATAAAAAATAAAAGATATTGGCTTTTTTAAAAGCATTGCATAATTCTAAATTTAGTATAAAGGTTTGGTTTTAAAGAGTGTGTGAGATAATCTCTGCATATTAAAAGCCAACAGCTATAAATTTATAAGAAATACACTATTTATCAATAAGATATTTATCAAAAAATTGTAAAAAAACAAATATGTACGTACATAGTTTAATTTTATTAATATAACATTTACGCGTTTTTATTATAATATTAAATATTATAAACGCGTTTTTTATTAAGTTAATTTAAATTTTGTTTTATTATTCAGTCTAAAGTTCTCCCCACTCGATGTTGTAGGTAGGTACTGGATATAACGACGCCCTGATATAGCGACCTAATTTTCATCCCCCCTTAAAGGTTGTTATAGACGATCCCCAGTGTATGTGAATCGTTACATAAGCAATTATGAAATAATACTTTTCAAATTACTATAATTAATAACGTCATTAAAATCAAATATCTCTATATTTCTAATAAATAATAACATTTACAATTCCACTTATTGCTATTACTATTAAAAGTCTTGTTTTATTAATGTTATAAACTGTATATTATGGTTTAATATTATATTTATAAACTTTTAGTTCTGGAAAAGGATTTTCAGACAGAAAATTGAAACGTGTATTTGTAAAATCATGATTTGGTCTGTAGTCTGTCGTTAACCTTAAATATATCAAATTTACGTATAATTTATTACTTTGTTTGAATTAAGCTGCTTAAAATATAATTAAAAATGTATTAACGTCATAGTTATTCTTTTGAAATTCCTTGATAATTTATTAAACATAATAAAGTAGAATATATTTCAGTAAGAAAGAGTTACATTGGTGTAATTATTTTGTAATACATTTAACAATTATAAAACAATAATTACGAAACTTAACAGTAACAGTAGCTATAGTGTGTGTGTGTATGTATGTATGTGTGTGTGTATGTGTGTGTGTGTGTGTGTGTGTGTGTGTGTGTGTGTGTGTGTGTGTGTGTGTGTGTGTGTTTGTGTGTGTGTGTGTATGTTTGTGTGTGTGTGTGTGTGTGTGTGTGTGTGTGTGTGTGTGTGTGTGTGTGTGTGTGTGTGTGTGTGTGTGTGTGTGTGTGTGTGTGTGTGTGTGTGTGTGTGTGTGTGTGTGTATTAACATGCCTGTGTAACAGTAACCGCATTAGATATATAGCTTTAAAGTCAAATACATTTCTAACTTTTCTACAGCACCTAATAGAATGAATGTCGTTCACATTTTCTTAAAGTTTGTCCAGAAGCTTCTATATCAAATCTATTTAACATGAAGGTCTAATTTTCAACCAGCATACTTTCACACTAGTTTTTTTATTATAAAAGCTCTGTAACGATCCGAGTAATTTATTTGAAAATATTTTAACATTTTTTCTATAATTTGTATCATAAAAAACTTCTTTTCTCTTACACGTCCTTAAGATTTCATTTTCTTCTTCATAATGACAAATAGTAATTCAATCCTAACAATATTTGATCTTTATAAATATCGCCAACTTAGAACTGTTTTACTTTCATAGTTTAAATGAACGGTGACAATTTAAGGATGTAATATACCCTCACTTCGTAGACTGATCTATATTTAGGAGTAAACAGACTACAAACCCTTTATACCTGGGATAATATTGTAGGGAATTGTATCACTGAAGCAGCATATCCAGCTAATTATGGGTTGAAATTTCAAAATACTACACGGGTAAAGGTGTATTTTGTCTCCTCAAAACAATTTAAAGATGAAAATAACTAGTCCCTGGGCCTTTAAAGCCTACTGAATTAAACGTTCCGGCTTTACTGAAAATCCTTTTTCAATGAAGTAAAAATTGCGGATACTTTTTAAGCTTTTCAAAACAGTTGTTTCTTTGATAAAGCCACTGCTATTCTAGAAACACAATTTGCTCTCCCAAAACTGTTTTTAGATACGCAAGAGTCTTTTCAAAATAATTTTTTCATTTATGAAGCCACTGCTACTCTCGTAAAGGAATAGGTTTTGTCAAACCTTACATTAGTTACGTAATAGTCTTTTAAAAATTGAGTTTTCATTGAATAAGCCATTGCTAATCCAGTAATGGAATAGATTTTGTCAAACCTTACGTTTGTTACATAACAGTCTTTTCAAAACAGATGCTTCTTTGATGAAGCTACTGCTACTCTATTAATGAAATAGGTTTTGTCAACCCCTACATTATTTATATAACAGTCTTTTAAAAGCAGATGTATTATCTATGAAGCCACTGCTTTTCTAGAACACACTTGGTTTTCTCAAACATTGCATTAAATATGTAAACGTTTTTTGAAAATAGTGAAGATATCATAGATGAAGTCTCTGATATTTTAGAAACATATTTGGCTTTCTCAAACCTCACATTAGATAAGCAACAGTCTTTTAGAAATAGATGTGTCATTGATGAAAGACCTGCTAATCTAGTAATGGAATAGGTCTTGTCAAACCTTACATGAGTTACGCAACAGTCTTTTAAAAATAGATGTGTCATTGATGAAGTAACTGCTACACTAGTAATGGAATAAGTTTGTGAAACTTTACATTACTTACGCAACAGTCGTTTAAAAATAGATGTTTCATTGATGAAGCCACTGCTACTCTAGTAATAAAATAGGTTGTACCAAACCTTATTTACGCATCAGTTTTTTTGTATTACATTATTAGTAAAATCGAGATAATAACAACCCAGTTTAAAATATGCACCATATCACTATTCAAGTTTTAAGTAACTATTTATCCATTAGATGGTTATAAACAATAGATTTTGACAAATAATATTAATAAGGTAAAACATTTGAAAAGTAAGTTTAATTTTAGTTAGCTGTTTATTATTCAATTCCTCCAATGTCTTTCTCCTGATATATATATATATATATATATATATATATATATATATATATATATATATATATATATATCGTATATCTTGTAGAAATTTTCGCTCGGTAATAAAATTCGTTTTTATTTATTAAAACAAGTCCAAATAAATATTTGATAACATTTAGTGGTTGACAGTTGATATTAGTAGAATGTTGCAAATATTTATTCAATAAATAATATATAAATTTTTGGGAGTAGGTCGGATCGAACTGAGTATCTTCTCGTTTACAGTCTATTGCTTTGGCACTGTGCCATCTATCCCATATCCAGAGATGTACTTCTCAAAGATATATATGAATTTTTCTTTTCCCCCCATCTTGTTGTCGTTACGATTTCCATTCTGCAACTTTAAATTAATGCCATGGTTACCAAACAATTTAATAATAGGCCCTAGAATGATCTAGGAATAAAAATAAATGAAAAGAATAACATAACCAAGCTGGATTATTGGTATCGAACCTAGCTTCCCAAACGGACAATGCAAAAGGAAAGAGAAAAGAAGCTACAACACAATAAAATCGTCGAAAAAAGCATATAAATAGTAAGAAACAAAAATAATACTCCACTTCCGTAAATAGAAAGGAAAAGGGGAAATAGCAAAGAAAATTTTCTTTCTATTTAGGCATTTAAAATTTACTTATATTGAAACACATATTCAAACATATGTATATTCTCATTTGTATTATTTGTAATTATAAAATAAAAAGAAAATATTCTTTGTTGTTTGAAGTGGTAATTGACTTTATACATTTGTTTATACATTATTACTTGTTTTTGTCAGTATTTTTATTAGTATTTTGTTATTATCTTATAACATTCTTTCGCAAACATTCACTTAGAGGTTTGTGTACGGATGATTATAGTAGTGAATAATATATGATGTAAACTAGAATCAACCCAGGATGTAATCAGCCATATATGAGGTAATATCTAATATAAAAGGTAGATATTCAGTCTTATAGTAACACACTGCATTATGGTCATATAGAATGTAAGTCTGTTCATATTTTGCTATGACACTCAATACGTTATTTTCTAATGTTCAACCTTTGATCGCAAAGCAGGACAAAACCACTAGTCAGTATATACCTAAGTGTTTCAATGAAATATGCTTTGATTATTTATCTCCTGTAAAGAATTTTTAAAACCCACACATTCCTCTATATATATATATCTCTTTCTCTCTCTTTCACACACACACACACTCGTCTCCATATCTCTCTCGTTCTCTCTCTTTCACACACACACACAAACATACACACACACTCCTCTCTATATCTCTCTCGTTTTCTCTCTTTCACACATACACACACACACACATACACACACACTCCTCTCTATATATCTCTCGTTCTCTCTCTTTCACACACACACAAATACACACACACACACACACACACACACACACACACAAACACACACACACACACTCCTCTCTATATCTCTCTCGTTCTCTCTCTTTCACACACACACACACACACACTCCTCTCTACATCTCTCTCGTTCTCTCTCTTTCACACGCACACACACACATACATACACACACACACACACACGCACCCACACATACACACACACACTCCTCACTATATATCTCTCGTTCTCTCTCTTTCACACACACACACACACACACACACACACACACACACACACACACACACACACACACACAAACAAACACACACACACACACACACACACACACACACACACAATTATACAAACACAAACATTTATACACACGTCTGAAGTATATATATAATACAATTAGGTGTTACATATTAAAACACATTTATATTAGGTATTATTTAGTATTTTTAAATAAATATTTACATTAAAAATGTTTATATTAGCAATCATTGTGTCGTTATTATAATATTTTCAACCTAATTATAATTTAGAATACATAATACTTATATATATATATATATATATATATATCTTTGTTTATATCAAATACAATATGTGAAAATAGTGAATGTAAAATCAATGTACAATTTAATGTTTTTATAATATGTGAGTTTATTTTAATCTATTTTTAAAAACATAATCAATAGCCTACACCAAAAACAAATATATAATTCATAATAAGTAATCTATATTGTGTTATAATAAAATTAAACCTAAAATTACAATATGAAACATAAACCATTAACAAATTAAAATGTTGTTTCAAATGACACTGTTAATTCTTATTTGACTATAATTCTTGTAACGTAGACCTTAATTTATTTGCAGCTACATAAACAAGCGTTAGCGTTGGAGTATATTTTAATTTTAATGAAACCACGTTTCACACTACAGAAATAACGGTGCCCGAGGAATTCAATAAGCTGGGCGGCGTCGTTTTGTGGGGTAATTTTTCCACCTCGTGCATAAATCATGTAAATACTCCACGCTACGACTCTCGGCTCACGCAATGAATGCATGTGACCTTAATAGATTATTTTTAATATGCGGCAACAATAAAAGGACAATGTTTATTTCCAAGCACTGAACTCTAGTTGATTAATATAAAGGTACGAGATAAGGGGGTAAATGTAAAATCATTATTCCAACCTATCGTAGCCCAGCCTACTATGTTCAAGTGACTACCTATTTGAGTAGCGCCACTTATAAAGCAATTGCGTATAATTAGTTTTTAATTTTGCTTACATTTTATTTTAGAATTTTGAACGTAATATTCGGAAATGTATCTTATCATAAACCTACAGAATCGCATACGTTTAATGAGCCCTACTGCTTCTCGAGCCCTCATAAATTCTCCACATGCAAGATTATTAATAATAGATATATCCTATAAAACCTTAAATAGTCGAATTTCAGATCACTAGACTAGGACCGCATTGCAAGTAAACTTGGTATCTAACTCCGCAGTTATAAAATGTTGCCCAACACCTAATATAGCCTATGAAAATATAAGGAAAATGCAAACTTAATTTTGTATTTATTATTTTTGTAGTTATGAAACTGATGGGAATATCATGTTTTATCAGAATGTAAGTGAAGGACCAGAGTGCCAAACTCTATATTCTTTCTAGGCCATCTGATTCAATCTCACTTTGTAAGTACATAATGATGGAAAGCAAGACAGTTTACTATGTTTCAGAGTTTTCTGCATTTTTAGAAGTAAATTAAGAATTTAATATTGGTACACCCTAAACGTTAATTAAAATGGTATCAAGAGTTTTATAGGTATTATCTTTTCGTATTCGTGGCCACTAATTAAATGTTTATAAAAGAAAACAACAGTGCTATTTAGCCCTTAGGATACAGATTATTTCTATATTGTACTGTGCATTTGCGTTTAGGAAAAATCTTATTACTTAAACTGACTAAACATTATATGGAATTAGCTACATGAAAATATTGCTAGATTTTGTTTCCGAAAATGTTTGGATTTTAGATATTGTGAATATTAAGATGGAAACAAACTCAGACAGAATTGACGGATAAATTAATTATATTATTAAATTCAACTTGATAATAATTTTGCTGATTATATTTTTTTCTTTTTATAACGAATTTAATAAATTTTATAAAAATAATCTAACATGATGTAATACGAAATAATAAATTATTTATAAAAACTATATAGAACTAAATATTATTTATTAAAATTAATAGCAATATAAATTATAAACATTGAATTTACTAGTAAATTTAGACAAAACCTAATTTGTGCAACCGCAAACTACGGATTAGTTGCGGTAGGCTAATAAAATAATGTTGTTCAACATTTAGTTGATATTTCTTTTGTTTGTTACTCTTGCTAATTCTGTTAAAACTATTCCATTAAGAAATATATACATACATACATACACACACACATATATATATATATATATATATATATATATATATATATATATATATATATATATATATTATAACATACCTACTCTAATCGTCCTTTAGGATATTTGACTCTTAGGAAATTAACTTATTAACGCAACTACCGGTTTTTACAATAACTGATTAATTTTAATCCTGAGTTTAAACGTTAGCATTTATAGGTAGTTACACATGGTTAGTCTCAACTAATTTTACCGTTAGGCATCAAGACTTTTATTTTATTATTATATTAAAAATTATAATAAATTGTGTTCAATTATCTTAAGGCGTGTATAAGTTACTGCACCTGGTTTGATAATTTTTTTTATTTGAATGAATAATTACTGTTTAAAGAATAAATAAAAGTTTATGACATTCTGAATATCTTTTGACTTTAAAGAGTTGGCTTTGTATCTAAGATGAATTTATACTTATAGATGTTGACTCTTATGGCGTTTATTGTTTCAATTCATTTGACACAAATTCATTTATTCACAGATCTCTTCGATTTCACTTTCTCTTTTCACTCCACATGCTTCTATGCCATAACTGACTATTAAATGCTCCCTTATTTAATCCCAATTACTATCAAATTATCTCCCTTATTTAATCTCTTATACTAATTTTCTATCTCCCTTACTTAATTTAGCTCATTACTTAATATTCTCCCTTATTTATTCTCACTTGTTACTCCTTATCTCCCGCGTTAAATTCACTTTCTAGTTAATAATCTCCCTTACTATTCTCACTTGTTATCTCTTATCTCCCGCGTTAACTTCACTTTCTAGTTAATAATCTCCCTTACTATTCTCACTTGTTACCTCTTATCTCCCGCGTTAACTTCACTTTCTAGTTAATAATCTCCCTTACTATTCTGACTTGTTACCTCTTATCTCCCGCGTTAACTTCACTTTCTAGTTAATAATCTCCCTTACTATTCTCACTTGTTACCTCTTATCTCCTGCGTTAACTTCACTTTCTAGTTAATAATCTCCCTTACTATTCTCACTCATTACCTCTTATCTCCCGCGTTAACTTCACTTTATAGTTAATAATCTCCCTTACTATTCTCACTTGTTACCTCTTATCTCCCGCGTTAACTTCACTTTCTAGTTAATAATCTCCCTTACTAATCTCACTTGTTACCTCTTATCTCCCGCGTTAACTTCACTTTCTAGTTAATAATCTCCCTTACTATTCTCACTTGTTACCTCTTATCTCCCGCGTTAACTTCACTTTCTAGTTAATAATCTCCCTTACTATTCTCACTTGTTACCTCTTATCTCCCGCGTTAACTTCACTTTCTAGTTAATAATCTCCCTTACTAATCTCACTTGATACTAAACATTACGATGTTACTCTATTTGAATTTAACCTTTGTAACTGAACTTAACGTATTTTTCCCTCGATTCCTGCATTTTTGACCCCCCGAGTCCTGAAATTTACTCTCCGAGTCCTGGAACTTGACTGCCTCTTTCGTGTTCCTCTTTGCATCGTTTCGGTACGGTTTTCATCCCCTCTTCAAATTTGATTGGCTTCCTTATGGACCTAAAAACTATTTCAGCCTATCAAAATGACAGTCCTAATTGCTTCCCTTTAGCCCGGGGGGGGGGAGAGGGTTTATTTCTCGCACTTTCCCAAGATGCAGGCGTTTCGCTCTTCGTGAGTTTTCTGCAATTTTAGAGATTCGTAGCCATAAATCTGCATGGTCCCTCGATGTCCATATAAAGGCCCTCTCCAGTGATCGAGTCACGTCCTGGTTTATCTACAATGACAGGTTTTGATGTATATTATTATTTATGGCTTGCAGGAGGGCGGCAGTAACCGTTTTGCCTAAAGATTAACAATAGACTACCCCTTGCGACAGTGTGCTGCCATCTCAGAAGTTCATATATTAAGTGTTTTCTTGACTTGATGAATTTCGTTATAATATATATATATATATATATATATATATATATATATATATATATATATATATATATATATATATATATATATATATAAAGAACTAAGTCAAAATACAAATACAAGAATTATAATTAAATTTACAATTCAAAGCTTTTCGTTGGCTAACAGTACCAACATCATCAGGAATATTAAACAATTAAATTCATCAATTAAAATTGTTAAAAATCATCAGAATTTTAATTGTTTAATGTTCCTGATGATGTTGGTACTGTTATCCAACGAAAAGCTTTGAATTGTAAATTCAATTATAATTCTTGTATTTGTATTTTGACTTCGTTCTTTATTAATACACAAGAATACATATTGCGATATGTATATACATTATATATATAAATATACATTATATATATATAAAATATAATTTATATATATCAGATTGAGTATTATAATTGAAAATTTGAATTATATATGTGAATGTGTATATTATAAAATAAAAAGTTAGTAATTTACTATGATCTTTACATCTATAGAGAAGCGTAAAATATTACCTTTGATTTCTAAATTTGATGTTAATTGCCAGAAATATAGCTGCCATAATTATCCCTAGGGATGCAGTAGAGGCCAGCGACATATATATGCCAATACTGACGTGCGAATGCTCGAATATCTGATGTGTCCTATCCTTTGGAGGTCCTCTTCCGTCCTCCCACCGAATACCTTGGCCTCGACTCAAGTCTAATTCTTGTGTAACTCCGTTGAATTCACCGACCTTCACTTCTTCCCCACCTGTGGAAAGAAAATTATTATAAATTTAATTTTACATCTTTAATGTAACATTTTGGAAAATGTTACTACCTTTTCTGTCATAAATTTATAAATCAAAATTTTACAAAAATAAAATCGTCTATTATATGAATGTATAAGGAATATGAAATGATAATTTGTTTTTCATCCATCTAATACTTTTACAAATAAAGTTGAATGTCTATTTCGATATCTAGAAATTCCTGATATACATTTAGTTTGATAAAAATTGCGTAAATTAAAACATTTTTCGAATTTACATAAAAAACGTATACAAATGGCGACCAGCAAAAAGATATTACTTTAAATAAACCCATTTATTAACCCATGCATGTTTTACACATTTTAACACAGCGCATAGGCCCACTGTATTTTATTAGGTAAGAAAACAAATAACGAATTTTTACGCCTATAATATATTTTGTACATCCCTATACAAATACACATTTTTCCGACAACGTCTTTAAACTGAAAGTCAAGCCTTATCGTTTCATTTTATTGATTTCATTTAAGATATACAAAACTTCAAGCACATTTAAGCAATTACACTTCCGTTGTTTGTCTGAAAGATTTCATAAAATGTAAAATGCTCAGGTCGGTAGAGAGCATATAAGACTGAAGTTAAAATATTTCTGCTCTTATGTTTTGTGTGATTCTTAAACTTTTGGCTGATTTCAGTATTGTAGGAATAACAATGTCTTTGTTGCATGAAAAACTTTTAGAAGAATTTACATCCAGATGTTTGTCCGCACCGACCAGAAAGGGACGAATGACTAGGGAAATGGCTTTTTGATACGGATTAATGTATTATTGTATGTTGATTTACAAATTTTCTAATAATCCCTGAGTAGATATTACTTGGTTTCATATATAGCGTGACGAATTATGGTGAAGCAAAATTTCCCTGTATTTTTTATGATTATCTCTTCATCTTTTTAATATTTTATTTATTTGTATATAAATGTATTTCTCGAAATCTTGTTGCTGTTCATGACGAGCTGGTTGTTGATTTTTATTACACTTTTTCTATTACTTGCGTAGAAACATATACACACCGAAACCCACCTCGGCCTACCAATCGGTTCATCGATTTGAAGCATTCTCGCAGAAGTATTCATACAACACATAGAACAGAATAAAATCATAAATAACAACAAAGACGCAGATAATATTGGCACATATATGTAGATGACGTTATTATACTATACCGAGGAAACATAAGACAATGCCAACAACTCTAAACACATATAAACAAAATACACAAAAACATCCAGATTTCTGCAGAGTTTGAAAACAAAAAACATTGAATTTCCTAGACATCACCATTAAAAAAATCAAAACAAACATGAATTCAACATATACCGCAACCCAACCATGACAGACACACTGATACACAATTCATCGAACCACCCAATACAACATAAACATGCATCATTTGAACATTTACTACACAGAATAAATAATATACCTATGTCCACAACTAAAAACACAGAGGAACTAAACACAATCAAATATTTAGCTCACAAAAATGAATATGACAATTATTTAATAGACAACCTACACAGAAAAATACTCAACAAGAACAGTAACAACAACCCAAACAATAACAACACGAACACAAACAAATTCATCACCCTCACATACATAAACAAACTCACAAATAAAATAGCACACCAATTCAAAAAAGCAGGAATTGTAGCCTAAAAAGCAGGCACAATGTAGCTTAAATAACAATAAATAAAAGCCAATCGGCTATCAGACACCGCATTAATAACAATACCAACACATACAATAACGCAGGAGTATACAAAATAAAATGCAACAACGGCAATAAGTTTCATTTAAAAGTGAGTTTTGTTAAAAATGCATTAGTTAAGTATGAGTGAGTTCAATTTACCTTCAACTTTAATTCTGTTTAATTTTAATATGACAAATATTCAATTATAAAAAACTATAACCGCAATCGATATAAAATCGTTTGGCATGCTCGCAAGATCGCTTCAATGCTGGGGTGAATTGTTTAGTTTCTCCTTTAATTTTGGTAAATGTTGTGCAAATGATACTCACAAAGAAGACGGCAAAGGTTCTACTATTTATACAGTAAAAACACAGGATAGGTCCTGTGCAAACAGACCCTGTGCCTTAGTTGTGTGCAAACAACTAAATTCAGAACGTGTCTCTTAACACCAAATTAAGCTGATCTTAGCACATATAATATAGCAAACAAATTCATAATATATGCACGAGAACCCTTAGGTTAGTAGCGGGCAATAAATGGTTAACACGCGAGTTGTCCCTACATAAATCGATTCCTTTGGTCTGTTACTTTTAGGGTGAAACGTCTATCTGTAATTTATTACGGCTGTTAAGTTTGGCTGTCAACAAATTCAACTAAATTAGGTGTCAAATGGTTAAAAATGTTGGGTGATAGTTTGAACAAAGTCGTTTGCCTGATTGATGATCTGTTGCTAAATTCCTTTCAATTACCTTTTTCAGTCTTGTTTAACAGAAATAAAAATGTTTCTTCTCTCTCTCTCTCTCTCTCACACACACACACACACACACACACACACACACACACACATACACACACACACACACACACACACCAACACACTCACACAGACATACACACACACACACACACACTCACACCCCAACACACACACATACACACACACACACACACACACACACACACACACACACACACACACACACACACACACACACATACACACACAAACAAACACACACACACACACACGTACACACACATAAACACACACACACACATATATATATATATATATATATATATATATATATATATATATATATATATATATATATATGCATATTAACAGTGATAGTTGTTTTCAATTATCAATAAGGATCGGTTAAAAATTTAACGATAAATCCACCACAATCACTTGTGAAAATATGAAGTTTTTTACACATATATTCCGAGTTTCCTAAGCACTACAGGCAGCAACGGAACAGTCAGCTAAAACACTACATACCGCCTAATGGATTTTTCCACTAAAAACGAGGTGCAGACTCATATAAACTGTCTCATTTTTCAAAATAGTGTAATAGATCCGATGTTTTTCCAAGATGTATAAATTGAACATTGTAGTTGATGTAGGTAATATATTTTTTTTTAAAATTGAATATATATTTATTGTTTATATTAAATTTTACAAATACTTCCCAATATAGCCAAATCGTAAGGACAGCTATAATCCACTAGGAATTTTCCGGGCCTGTAATACATCTTTGTATATTAGATAAATATTACATTTAAAAATATTTAAAACATTACCTATTCTATGATGAGTTTAAATATTATTATTGAAAAAATTTCCGATTTAGTCATTGGTAGTATAAAAATATCATTCTTTAAAAGGCAAAATATCTCATAATGTTTACATTCTCGGTACTGAAGTATATCCAAAGTCCTTTGTGTTACAATAAAGAATCATTTTATTACATTCAATGTTTTAGCAGTGGCGGCTCGTGATCGGGTTGGTTGAGCATACCTTAAAGCAGAAATCAACAGGAAACAAAAAATAAATTGATTTATAAATTAAATTATTATGATCGAATATTCATCATATAACATGATCCATCATTAAAAATAATAATAATAAATACGTCAGAACCTAAGGGTCAGTCGCAATTAGTCTCATTCGGCCTTGTTACAGAGAAACCTGAAACATCCAGTTAAATAACTCATAATGGAATGTCTAGACAGTCTAAAATAGCTGTGCACCGCCTTAAGCCAAATTAGGTGGCAGACGGACCTCGGGCGTGTATGGTTAGGAAACCATTTATAGGTTTGTTCGTAGACACTGTAATTTGTACTCTGTACAGGCTAGTTGATTCCGAAAATAACCAATTAAACGTTTTTTAGCGCTATCAGGAATCGAACCCAGAACCTTAAGATTAGTAGTAAACTACCCCACTCATTTGATTACTCATCTAATAAAAGTTGAAATATTTGAAATCTAAGAAACAGCTGTTTTTATTATTTAAAAAATTAAAAATGACTTACTTTGAAATTGTTTTAGCATTATACTGGCTTTTCTCTCGTTGTCGTAGAAACGCACTGGACCCTGTAATATATCATTGAATTAATAATAACATTTTAAACAATATATTATTATTAAGAGTACTAGTCATAAAACTCATTATATTATTTTTATTAATTACAATATTTTAATGATCATTATCGTCAATAATGCAGTTCGTTTAATATAAAGCATTTTCCCAAGTGCTACATTTGACCTTTAGTTGAAAGAATCGCCACTGACTTAAGAGAGTATACAGGAGGGTTTCGTTGCAAGTTAATGAGCTAGCACTTTTTAAATAACTACAAGTTGCGCTTTCATTGCAGTCTCCCATCAAAAGATAAAAAATATACTGTTTATTTTAACTGGTAGAATTAACACAAAATATAAATTAAAAGTGGCAAATACAATTATTACATTGATAAACATTTACTATTCATTTCTGAATAATGTATGTCTGAAGGAATAAAGTATGTTTATTGGGGAAAGATAATTTTTTAATTAAACAAAAAATATATAAATCTTCACGTCATTTTGTATTAAATAAATGCAAATCAGTTTACGCACTTTCTCTATCGATATTTTTTTCTAGTTGATTGATTTATTATACAGTTTTTTAAACATTGTTTTAGTTCGAAAACAAATTGGTTGTAATATTACAAATTCCCATTAAAAGTTAAATGAAATATATTTTTCAACATGTTATCTAGAGTAACGAAGTAAAATCTTGAGAAGTTCCTACAATTTTAAATGTTTCAACAGATAACTCGAAAACGTATAGAAAAGGACTATAAAAAATACGAGACTAGAATACGCACAGGAAATAACTTCTACCATTTTAAAAGGTTAAAGAACTTATGTGGATATCAATGGATTTAACATTACACAATCGTATAGGTAAGATTTTGTTATGTATTAAAAAAAAAAATTAAGTTCCTACGGCTTCGGGTTGTACAGAGATGCATGTAGCAACCCCTACCAGTCTGTTCTACACCCATCTGTGCCGGCTTCGTCAGTCACCCATCTTGAAAATCTATACGTCAAATACCAATGACCACACGCCAAAGAATATATTTTGATAACTATAACTATAGAAATAAAAACGTAATAATAAAAGAAATAATAACCAATAAAAAAAAGTCAACACAATTTCTCGGACATGAATAAAATATTATTAATATTATTTCTCAATATACACTCATTAGTTGTTTTATATTTAAAAGTTAAATATCATTCAAAATTATTCAAATGTATTACTGATTAAATTACCAATATAACAATTTATATGACCGAGATAATGTAACCAAGAACCAACTTTAATTTGATATCCGGATAATATGCTCAGCAATACTAAACGTTTCAAACATATCGCTTAAAAGTGTGAATGTTGCTCAATAAATCTAGGAACCATTTTCGTTTACCTCAGGATTAAATGAGATTATAAACATTTATTAGATCGTATTTATATATAGTAATGACGATATCTTAGATAACATTTTATGTTATTTTGTTATTATTCTTGTATTTTGGTATTCTGCTATTTTTATAATTGTTTATATAGTTATTGAAATCATTTTATTTTCCTTAGAAGATATTTCCCTTCTTTTTATTTTCCTATATTTTATAAAGTCGCTCTGTATTATGTT
This sequence comes from Prosapia bicincta, assembly GCA_036971475.1. Lineage (NCBI taxonomy): Eukaryota > Metazoa > Arthropoda > Insecta > Hemiptera > Cercopidae > Prosapia > Prosapia bicincta. The sequence goes on from JBAIZL010000002.1 coordinate 163,861,181, forward strand.
ATTTCCATTTATTTAAAATAACTTTCATGCATTTTATTAGTAATAAATTTATTGTTATAAATGCTTTCACTTAAGGATACATTAAAATATATTTACAGCCTAACTTTAGATAATGTTAATGCTACTAATATTGAGGTTCCGGTTTGACTTACGGTGACCCCTTCAAAACTTGTGTTCGTCAGTGCTTCCAGAAATAACCGTTCCCAGAGTGGATCTCTGTATTTGAAGTCAACAACCGTTTGGTTCTTTCTCACACTACGTATCCTGTGAGCTACATGCTGAATTGCTAGAGCCACGGCCCAAATTCCGTCGTACGTGTACCCGTGGAACCTCGAGTACTCTTGCCCTCTTCTCGAGTCGTACTCGGCTCGATATTCGTCTGCTGTCTGTAAAGTAAACCACACATTCATGCTACTAGAATGTTTTCCATTGTTACCGGTTGATAAGCACAAAACATTAACACACTGTTGAAATCAAATTATAGATCTTTTTTCTTCAAATGTGATGGATTCTATTGATATTTTTTAAAAATAATATCATAATGTTTAATAGGTTTCGAACTACCTAATTTCTGAAAGATATTTATTGTGAAACATTGAGTATATATTATTCTCTGTTTCTACTAACTGAGAATCAATACTAATCTTATGGTACGTAAATAATACTGTGTTATGTAATTACCACATTTAATTTGCAATATTTAATTACAACTATAATAGTGGAAAATATTATTACTTTTCATTAACATAAGAAAAGCAGTTAAAAGCGACAATTCTATTTTTTTTTTTTTGGTAGCTTAAGTAAGTAGTAAGCACCCAAAATAATCCTCGCCATAATAGCGGCAATAAATTAAAATTATTGGAATAAATAACCAAAAATGGACATATCATCAAAGAAATTATAAATAAATATAAAGAAGATATTATAAAGTTCACATTTCCACAATAAAAATGTAACCTCTACAAGTCACAACTTTGAAACCTTATAAAATAAATTTATTTGCAAGAAATATACAGAGTGTATGTAACATTAAGTATTAAAAACTAAAGAAAATGTAAATCACAAGTTCAATCTACTTACAATTCCAGACACTGTGATTTCCCCACTGGTTGCTAAAGGCAGGAGGTCGGTGAGAATACAGCCATCGAGGGCGGTCTGGAGATCCGAATTGGAGCAGTTTTCCGTTTCCTCTAACCACCATTTTTCTGAATAAGTTCCCATTATAAGCCACTGGTACTTCCTTCCAACCATCCCAACCCTAATAAGTTTATATATTTGTAAATTTTAATTATTGACCGAATAAGTTAAATGTTTATTGTCTCCATATACCATATAGTAATTACTATTTATTTATTTCGACCTATTTATACTACAATATTTACTATTCGTACAGTACTGTTTATTTGTTCTATTAAATGTACTAATAGTTTTATTTTGAACAAATTGCCACAATACTATACATAAACACATTGTGAACCTAATAATATTTCGTCAGAGTGCTCAATGTTTGTTCTTTATGAATGTAAACGTTGCAAGAAGGTAAACATCCTACAATATTGAATTACGTAATAAAGAAAGAATGGGGGATAACGACAACACAATTGTTATAAAATTGTTAATGACCAGGACAAGGGAATATAACAGGGACAAGGATAAAAAATGAACAATTGATTAAAACACCCTGTCTAAAACAGTACTCAATAATAATTTTAATTAACTAATTGAATACCATGTAAATATATTTATATGGTGTGATAAATAGCGTGTGCAGTAACTCGCTTGGTTAAGAAAAAAGGTATTAGAGATAAGGAAAGAGACAGAAACATTTATTTTGAGGACCAGTTTATTTCCAGAATTATTTGTGAATTTAGCGGTAAAAGTTATATTAAATACTCTGTCTTAATAATTGTCAAAAAAGATACTAGACATTAATTTATCAAATGACACTCTAATAAATCAAATTGTTGTAGTCCAAGTTTAAATTAAATGTTTATAAAAATACTAGCTTCTTTTCGTATTGAAGAATAGTAATTTATTTCCTTATACATTAAATTATTTTCAAATATTTCAGTTGACAACTTTCTCTATATATTACTTGAACTTTTTTCTTTCTTCCATTTCAAATAGACTATTTCTTATTCTGCACCTTCCATATCAACGTATAGTTTCATTAATTTGTAATCGTTATGAAATTGCTTTAATTTGTAAACTAATGATAATCATGTATTAAAAATATGGAACTTTTTCAATACCATTACGTCTATTTCGAGAAAGTATTTAAAAGAATATAACCAATTAAAATAAACTAAAAGTAAGAAACATCGCTCTTTAGGAAAGTTTTACTGTTAATTTAATAGAAAATGGGAAATGCCGGAAACAATCATTTTAAATAATTGTCTAAAGATAAAACAATAAATGCCTAGAGTATATTAGGACAATAGATAGTTTACCTGTGAGCCTCGCAGAAAATACTTCTGGCCCATGATTCGTTAAAATTTCCTAAAACAATTCTAATATCCTTTTCTTGTAATTTTCGAATAGCGCTTGCCACTTCTGTTGCAAAACTTTGTGTTTCGACGACCACAAATCCCATTTGATCTAAATCGGCTACCAGTCTGTTGTGCGCCTGTAAATTCGTACGAACCAAGTTAGAAAATACATAAGTGTAGGAACACATTCTCCGATATAAGGTTTATTGCTATAACTTTAAGGTATATTGTTTATTTGATCCTGGTTTAGTGATAGTTATAATTTTGTAGCTGAGAGTGTGTGGAATTTAAATGTTAAAGTGCAACATGGATAAGGTTTATATACATTTGATTTATGTTTCCATAGTGTTGATAATTTCTCTGCATTTGACATAGATTAATTTTAACAACAAAAACAGAATTGGTTGCTACAATGAGATTTATGTTCTGCAATTCATACTTATAAATTATATAAATAAATAAATAATATAAAATAGTAATACATTTTACAGTTGTTTATTTGAACGTTTAGAGTTAAAAGTAACTCAATATGAATGTCTTTTGAAATATTTTTATTATTTTTATACTAATAATTAGCATTTTATATATACAGAAGTGTTGGGGTTGCGAAAGGGTTGTATTTAAGTTGGGTTCACAATATATATATAAATTGAACTAATGTTATGTTTTGAAACATTGATTGAAACAAATTTATTGGTTATAAAAATAAAATATCTAAAATAAATTACTCTAAAAGAAAATTCGTTGACATACGTCACTTACCTTTTAATTAAAATTAAAATTGTTAAAAATTCAGTTCATTGTATGGAAATATTGTTGTAAATAAACGTTTATTTAAATTAATATTACATCCATGCAGCAAAACTTCAAATGATTTGAATTTTAATTTATTACATACTAGGAAGTGTTTCTTTTATTTTTAGAATTACTTTTTAAGAAACACAGACATAGACTAGTGATATTTTTACTACCGTTTGCTTCCGTATATTGTGCACTCTATTACTTTTTTATAGACATGTTTGTTAAAGACTAATATTTAAACAATTCAACTACCTCTTACAGAGTTGTTGGAAAATACTGACAAGGTAAAACAATACGTAATTGTAACTGTAATTGTAATATATATATATATATATATATATATATATATATATATATATATATATATATATATTATTTTCCCATTAAAGTTATTATTATAACTCTTTACGTATATTATTGTACTCACCAAGGAATAACGTGGCTCGTTCTGATAAATGGTCCCTACCCTAGTCCAATTATAAAACTGCATCAATTTTAACCTAGGAGCGTTGAAGGCGTTCTCACTGGGCACTACTCGGAAGAAGTTGGGGAAGTGGTGTTTCGTGAACATAGGATGCGTATCCGCATATGACAACTAGATAGAAATAAAAGAAAAGTTTGAAAACAAATTTAGAGTAAATAATATATTTAAAAGCATTTTAAAGTTAAGGTTACATCACCGTATGTACCTTGCAAGGTATCAGTTCAACATTTTAATTGTATATTTTGGATTTCTACATTTCATCAATGGTATTAGTAATATATTTGTCCGCCCTTTGGATTATTTCCTTTCCCCTTCTTGTCTTCCATGATTGTACTTCTGACCCCTAATAGGCCTTCTCACTCGTCCAGGTGGTCATCATTCATAATACAGCCAGAATTCCTGCATAATCGGCATATCTCTGATGCTGCGTGGTATAGATTACACAGGGGTAACCCCCGACTGTCAAGATTCGTAACTGATGGAAATGTCACAACTACTGTGCTTTGTGGAAGTTATTGCTTTACCACTACAGAATATGGTATGTTGATACTATTTACTTAGTTTGTTGTTTATACAAAGGTAGTCCAGGGTCTCTGTTGAAACTAGCTTGATTGTTCAGAATATAGTACTAAAAGTAAACACTATTTCAAATAATATACAACTTTGTTAATTATGTTAAGTAAACTAAAATAATTCCTTAACACAGCACAATTCATAAATGAAAAAGCGTGTTTCAAATAAAAACATTTCTCAATTGCTAAATCAAATACTATATATGAGTACATATTACATATTCGCATCCATAAATCCTATTGTGTATCTGTGCGATACAATATCAACTGTTATAAAAGTAAATGTCAATTGTGGTGGAAACAAGCAAGGTGAAGGGATGTGAGTAGAAGCAATTTATAAAAAGATAGGCCTCAGAGGCGGAAAAGTAATTGCCTGCTATAAAGGACAACCAAGCTCTGGAGACAACGCGGGATTTCCTGGCAGTATAAAAACGAAATTACTTTTAGTCTGATATAAACTTGTTTTCGATAGTGCTTTAGTATTTGTTGTGTATATATAAATATGTGTGTGTGAGTGTTTGTGTGGGTGTGTGTGTGTTTGTTTAAGTTTAAAATAAATATATATTTTTATTAAGGTTATAAATTTTCCATATTGTTTTGTAATAATTACACGACAATATATTTTATATTACTCACAGATTAAACTACATTAATTACTATTGAGAGTTTCTGAATTTAATTGCACTTTTTCACAACAACCAGGTGGGTGTAAGAGAAACTGTAAGGGAATTAGCTATACATAAAATAATTACTTTATTTATTGTTTTTTGTGTATTTGTAACTAAAGGTTTATATATCTACGTATTTTTGACTATTTGTAACGCTTTTACAGAATAAATATTTTACTAAATTATATAGCACAACGCTTTAAAAAAGAACTTAAAATACATTGTTACAAAAATTACTAGATAATTATAGGTTTTATTATTTTTAATGTGTAATCTATATACTTTTTATGTACCTATATATTTTGTTAACTATATTTTATTATCTAATTTTTTTTTTACTTGTATAGTCTATTATCCTATTTCATTCTATTATGAGGCATGATATTTTATTATTGCACAATATTGTTTGTATGTATGTTCACCTAATAATTTCATTTATTGTATCAATAGGAATTACTGTGAAAATAATTTTTTTATTGTTGAAGTTTGGAATTGTTAAATGTATAGCTAATAGCTATAATTTTAACTGAAGAAATAATGGTAATTAAATATCTGATATACTTTTTAGTAAAAGTCTTTGGTAAAAGTTTTAAATAAAGTTAAAATGATCCTATATTATCATTTTAAATATAATACAATCAGCATAACATAAGGGGAGACACTGAATAAAACCGGGTCATAATAATATCAACGCTGAAAATTTAATGTTTTCATTTAAGTAAAATATTCAACAACAATCACTTAAACTAAAGCTATAGTCGACGAATAGCCCTAGATATGTACACTTTAATGCAAGTTTTATAGAACGACCCTTTTCTAGGACGATAAAAAGAGAGGATTAATAGTTGAGATATTCTTGCAGAACATAATGGCTACTTTGGAAGGATTTATTAAAGGCATAAAGAAACAGGCTAGTCCATAACAAACACCTGTTTACTTAACCGCAAAGAGGTTATGAGGTAAGTGTTCCTCAAACACTACACTGTCGTACAGGAAACAATATTATGTGAGTGCATAAATAACGTAAAACAATAAACCAATGCAAACACAATTCATTGAATAGGTTTACGAAATACTGTAGTTTGTTGAAATATATATTAAAAACCATTAGTATAAATACTGTTAAGTATACTAGTAATTACTATAGTTTAATAAAGTAGAAATAATTAGTTTAAAACATATGAACTATTTATATAAATTATGCGCTCGCATAAGTATATATCGCATAAGCTTTGTAACTTGAATTCACTTTCGAAGCATACATCATATTGGGATGAACACGATTTAAATTTTATAGCTCTCCCAATATTTAGCATCATATACAATTTTTTATCCAACATATATCATGCAACACATTAAACATCGACAATTAAAGGTACTTTACAAAATTATTTTCCTCGGACGTTTCAAAATACTAAACCTACAAAATGTAGGGTCAGTCTTGTTATACAAAACATGTAGTATAATATGTATTTAATTTTTTATTTTTAAAGTAGGTTTTATCTTGCTTATTTATTAATTTTTATTCAACGCAGAAAAGGGTATACCACTTACATTGTTCTAGTAAATTGAAATCATATTGTAAATTCTAGTATATCTATATATAATAATGTTCTTGTTGTATGTTATTATTTCATATTTTTTTAATTTATAAAAATGTTTCTCCTATAGGTGGTTCAATTTTTATGTGTATATTTTATGTCTACATCAATATACTTACATCAATATACTACTGTATTTGCAAATACATTGCCTCTATAAAACATTTTCGTTTTTCCTATAAAAATAAGTTCATTTATAGTAATATCCTTAAGACAATGATTTGTGTATGTGTGTGTATGGGTGTATGTGAGTGAGTAAAATTAAAACACACACACACACACACAGGTTTGTATGAGGAGCGCGGTGTGCCGGAGTTAAAGACTATCCGGCTAACCGAGGACTCCATAATTTTCCGAAACCGACTAATGAGGTCTCGCCTAATTATACCTAAAAAAATGAATAGTTCGGCAATAAATTATGGTGATGTGTTATGTTTTAAATTTTGAATCGAATGGTATATGTTTTTTATTTCGGAAATGAATTTTAAAAATTTGATTTTTTTTGCACGCTAGTGAGGTCTTGCTGTTTTAGAACCTACTACTGGGGTCTCAGCTCCACTATATATTGTGAAATGTGTTATTATAATACAATACAAAATTTTAAAAAAATAGATATTGTAATTATATTAGTCTATAAGTCGGGTTTCAATAAATTATGAATCTTGCCTAAAGTTTTTCACTTTTAAAATTCGTAATTATTATTGGAATATAAATTCAAGTATTCTATTTGTTTTTACTGATAATTTAAATTTCCAGTATTTTGAAATTGTAAAATAGTAGGCCTATACATTAAATTTTACAACTAGATGTATGATTTTGCTCTAGATGTAAAATTTTAGAATGATTAAAGCGCTATTTTTAATCCAGTAAAAATGTTTGAAATATTTTGCAGTTTTTTATGGTATATAACAGATTTAATAAAAAAAATCTATAAATTCTAATGTTTGTACAATTTAAATAAAACCTCTGTTGACCGGATAATGAACCGCCTAAGACCTCGGTTGTATGTTAAGAAAATGTCGATTCCTCGCTAGTCCGTTGCTGTATCGCACACATTTTAGAAATATGAAACACATTTAGAAAATTTAAGACGTTACAACTAATATTAAAATAATGTTTCACAGCATTATTTGCAGGCTATTTTATATACTCCATTGGTTCTAATATGTGTTTTGTTTTCGTTATATAACTGTACTGGCATTTATTTAAAACATAACACGCAAAATTTATTTTATATTAGTTTAAATCTAAATTACAGTACTTTGTTAACGATTGCCGTGTATTAATAAATTAGACAACGGTTAGTATGTGAAATTTGGTAGTAAAACTAGAATTTGTTTTTAAAACAAGACTGTTTTACAACACATGTAATGTGAAAGGTACTTTATTAAATGGATTAACCTATATTTTTCTTTGCGAAACTAACAGGATAATTAGAGTTCGGATTGTATGTAATTATATAAAATGCTCTTGAATATACAAATATTTTAAAATATACATAAGTATTCGATCACTTTAAATGTTTACATTTTTAAGCCTAATAAAAGTTATATAATAACGATTTTTAAATTGTTTTCATATTTTATTTAACGGTGTCGTATCCGTGATAGAAATATACTGTAAAATATTTTATTATAATACAATATAATTTTTAATATTAAAAAATAGATATTGTAATTATTATTAGCCTATTAGCATGTTTCAATAAATTGGGAATCTTGGCTTAAGTTTTTTGAATTAAAAAATTCCTAATTAATGTTGGAATATAAATTCAAGTGTTTTATTTGTTTTACTGTTAATTTAAATAGTAGTAAATAGTACACATTAAACTTTACAACTGGGCTAAATTTAAATATGTTTAAAGCGCTACTTTTACTCCCGTAAAAATTGTTTTAAATAATTTTGCAGTTTTTTATAGTATGTAACAGATTTTATAAAGAAGCATTATAAATCTTTCTGTTTGTGCAATTTGAATAAAGACCTCTGTTGACCGGATAATGAACTGCCTAGGACCTCGGTTGTATGTTAAGAAAATTTCGAGTCCTCGCTAGGCCGTTGCTGTACCGCACACATTTTAGAAATATGAAACACATTTAGAAAATTTAAGACGTTACAACTAATATTAAAATAAAGTTTCACAGCATTATTTGCAGGCTATTTTATATACTCTATTGGTTCTAATATGTGTTTTGTTTTCGTTATATAACTGTACTGGCATTTATTTAAAACATAACACGCAAACTTTATTTTATATTAGTTTAAATCTAAATTACAGTACTTTGTTAACGATTGCCGTGTATTAATAAATTAGACAACGGTTAGTATGTGAAATTGATTTAGGATTTAAGAGCTTTTGTTGAAATAGGATTTTTAAATGCTGATATCTTGTAGCGAAATCTTGTACTTTTAATGCCGAATATGGAGGCTTATACATTTATACCAATGGGTCCTGACGAAATGACAATTACCGGTTACAAATACAAATGTCTTTTTTCATACAATAACAATCCGTTCTATGCATCTATACTATTTCCGGGGATATATCCGCATATTACAAGAGCATTTTTCTTATATAGATAAGTTACTGTTACCTATATTCTTCGATATCATACACGTCGTCCCTAGTACTGTTCATTAAAACCCTATAATATTATAGCACTTTGAGAACAAGGTAGTTATTTAATCAAAGTGGTTTTGGAAACGCACTGTTCACTAAACAATTCACTTTATATTCACACTAACGTTAGTTCACCTGTTAGACACGGACCTGGAAGGCACATTTTCACAAATAACTCTTTCAAACTAACCTGTTCTTGTCTCAACTCCTACTACAAATATTTTTGGCTTACGGAAAAACCCATGTTCAACCTTACTGTAATCTTTACCTGGATTCTCTGCCTTTGTCATGCACAAGAAACCTCCCTCTCTTGTACATCATAAATTATTTGAACAAATATATTCAAGGCCTTGTTTCTCTTTACATAACTTAAACCTACTATTCTAAATTCTAATTATTTAATTTTAACGTCTATCACAATGCTGATGTTTTTATTAATGGCTGTGTTGACACTACACTAGATTACAAAACAAATTTTTCATTGTTGAGCTCCTATTTTGGAAACATATATTTTAGTATTTCTTTACTTTTATATAGTCTTGAATATATTATATAGACTACTTGTAAACTTTGCTAGTACAAGTTTTATAACGATGGAATCCTGAATATTATCAATATTTCAATCCTGAAATATTAAACTCTTATTTCAGAGTTTATAAGGTCAACAAAAACAAGTTTTATGTTGAAAGTAATAGACCTATTGCTGTATGTAGTTTAATTATTACATGTATTGCATATTGTTCACATTAAAGGCAATACGTCTCCTGCAATAGCTTACAGTTTAACTACCATTACTCATTATGCATCTAAAGTTCAAATTTCATTAGAAGTTTGTTTAAGATCTGAATCAAATACCGCTTAATGGATTATATCAAATCGTTTTTATTTTGTACAGATTAAAATTATTTTATTTTATAGGCATGTAGAAAAATTAATTTGATGCTAATAATAATTAGGTAAAGTAAAAAATATTGTGAAAACTATTTAAACTATTTAAAACTATTTAAAAAGCTATATGAATTATTTTAAACTTTTAAAGTTAATGATCAAAATTAAATAATTATCAGCTTGATTATTAGACACCTTGTGTTAAACATATTAAAATTGTAAAATAGATGATTACCACTATAAATGTAATTTTGTGTCAAATGTGAATCTTATTATTTTTTATATGTTCAGTTTGATAAACCTAGATATATGTTACTCATAAGTTACTGTACATTATTATAAGCATTAGACTAGATATTACACATTATTGAGCTATTTATTTTTAAAATGTTAAGCCACTGCTAATCATTCAAGTTAGAGTTTTAGATTGTGAGGTTAATGTCTTTAGGTTAGGCTACACTAAATCAATAACATTTCGTTTAGTTACAGTTTTATGAATAAACCATCGTAGTAGTTTAGTAACTAGAGGATTTCGACGAGCGAGCTGTTCAAGTTTCACGACTCAAACATTTTGAATAGGGCCTATATTTCATTATCATCAGATTGAACCGCATATTCGACATAAATTGTCGTTCCGAATGTATCCAGGGCGTCGTGAAGAAGTAACTTACATTGATAACCAATATTCTATTTTAGTTTAAAGAACGATTTTAAGTACCAAAATATTATAATGCACTGATACACAGTGATCCTTTGTTACTCACTGTGGATACGTTCCCCGAACTTACCGCAACTAGAGAATCCGCGAATGCTGAAACCAACTGTACATGGAAAGGGGATAGTTACGTTCCACATCTAAACTTTTAACATCGCTTACAGCTATACTGTACTTCCGTCTGTAATCTTCCGTCATATCGTGGTTCGCTCTTTTTCAAAAGATTGTCGACATCTTCACGGTTAATTTCACCGTTAGGCTTTCTGTGTGTGGTCAATCTACTTTAGACCCTTTACTATTTTTGGTTTACAAAAGAAACAGATGTTGGCCACTGCTTCTACACTGCGCCTGGGTTGCTTTGTCTTCGCCAAGTGCAACCCGTTTGTTTGAGAAATTCTGCAAAGGCTCTCAATACATATCTCACACTCTATACTTGGCTATTCTTATTTACAATTACATATTTTTCGCACGAAGGGGAACATCGCGGGGAATCTTTGTATCTTTTGAACTATAAAAGATATAATCACAAAAAATTGTTTTTAAACTCACGAAAATGGACACGGTCGAACTGGGCCCACGTTCAAATTATCTCTAGGCGGACTACGTCAAACCTCAAAGAATCAGGGTTGAATTGGGCCCCTCTCCAATTGGATTCCTCGCAAGGCCGTTGCTGTACCGCACACATTTTAGCAAGAAGAAACACATTTAAAAAATTTAAGAGGTAACAACTACTAATAAAATAATGTTTCACAGCATCATTTGAAGAACTATTTTGTGTACGATTTCATAAGAATGGTTAAAAATCTTTTTGTTTGTACAATTTAAATAAAGACCTCTGTTGACCGGATAATGAACTAGCTAGGACCTCCGTTGTATGTTAAGAAAATGTTGAGTCCTCGCTAGGCCGTTACTGTACTGCACACATTTTTGCAATATGAAACACATTTAGAACTTTAGGAGATAACAACTACTATTAAAATAATGTTTCACAACATCATTTATAGAACTGTTTTGTGTACGATTTCATAAGAATGGTTAAAAATCTTTCTGTTTGTGCAATTTAAATAAAGACCTCTGTTGACCGGTTAATGTACTACCTAGACCTCGGTTGTATGTTAAGAAAATGTCGAGTCCTCGCTAGGCCGTTGCTGTACCGTACACATTTTAGCAATATGAAGCGCATTTAGAAAATTTAAGAGGTAACAACTACTATTAAAATACTGTTTTACAGCATCATTTGAAGAACTATTTTATGTTCTCCATTAAGTCTATTATATATTTATATGTTCATTATATAATTGTACATAGTTTTTTTTATAGTATATAACCAATATCATAAGGAAGGTTAAAAATCTTTCTATTTGTACAATATAAACAAAGACCTTTGTTGACCGGATAATGAACTACCTAAGACCTCGGTTGTGTGTTAACAAAATGTTGAGTCCTCTCTAGGCCGTTGCTGTACCGCACACATTTTAGAAATATGAAACACATTTAGAAAATATAAGACGTTACAACTAATATTAAAATAATGTTTCACAGCATCATTTGAAGAACTTTTTTGTGTACGATTTCATAAGAATGGTTAAAAATCTTTCTGTTAGGACTGCCTAGAATCTCGGTTGGAGAGGTAGTTGAAAAAAGGTAGTTATTTGATCAAGGTGGTTTGGGATACGCACTGTTCACAAAAAATAATCTGTTTTTAGATTCACAATAATTGTTATATTAGTAATTAGACACTGGACGGCAGGCTCGCTCTCACAACTAACTCTTTTTAACTGACTTGTATTCGTTAACATTCTCAACACTTACTAAAGATAATTTTGGCTAACGGAAAGAGCCTATTTAAAATCTCTACCTGGATTCTCTGTCTTTTGTCATGTACAAGAAATAACCCTCTCTTATGTTACTTAAATTATTTGAGCAAATACATTCAAGGCTTTATTTGTCTTCACATAACTTAAGAGCTTAAACTACTATACTAATTTCCAAATATTTAATTTTAACGTATGTCAAAATGATGCTGTCGTTTTCTTACTGTGGTCGACACGTCACTGAATTGCAAATTAATTTATCATTTTGAGCTCCTATTTTGAAGCACGTATTGTAGTATTTCTTTACTCTTACATAGCCTTAAATATATTTTATAGACTACTTGTAAACATTGCTAGTGGAAGTATAATAACGATGGAATACTGAATACTGAATTTCAATAATAGGTTATTTTATATAAACTCTTTTTTTCACAGTTTATAATGTCAGCAAAAATAATTTTTATTGCTGAAAGTCATAGACTTATTGCAGTATAAGTTAGCTTAGTACATGTATTGCTTATTGCTCACATTAAAAGCTATTGGTCTCCTGCGTAGCTTAAAATTATTAAACCATTTCTCAATATGCATCTAAAGTTCAAATTTCATTAGAAATTTGGTTTTTATCAATCAAAAAACTATATAATCGGTTATTCTTTTGTTTTAACTTAGTTCCTATATTTTTTAAACACGGAGGAAAATTAATTTGTTTTTACTAGGCAAGCACATTAAGAAATATTGTTAAAACTATTAAAAAAGCTATATGAATTATCTGAGGCTTTTAAAATTAATGATCAAATGAAATAATTATCAACTTGATTATAAGAAACGTGTAAACATATTAAAATTGTAAAATAAATGATTACCACTATAAATGTAATTTTGTGTCAAATACGATTTTTAATATTTTTAAATGTTCAGTTTGATAAAGATAGATATTTGTTGCTCATAAGTTACAGTACATTATTATAATCAACAGTCTAGATATTACACATTATTGAACATGTTTATTTAAAAAATGTTTAATTCATTACTAATCATTCAAGTTAAGAGTTTTTGATTGTAAGCTTAATATTTTTAGGCAAGGGTGCACTTTCGTAAGGTAAGTCAATAACATTTCGTTCAGCTACAGTTTTCTGATGAAACCACCGTATTAATTTAGAAACTAATACTGATAGTAATTATCTGATAATAAATATGGAGTATTCTCAATTAGGAAGAAGTCTTATATAGTTGGGAAATTTATAAAGTTTTGTAGCATGGAAAAATGATTTTATATAAACTCGGGAAGAGTTTTCATTTGTTTTGTTGCGGTATAAACAGAATAGGCTACACTTAAAAATTATGTGTTTTAATAGGTAATAATGAGAGTTGAAAATAAATTGCAGTATAAGATGGATTAAGGTACAGTCCCTTTGCAGATGTATGATCATGGAATTAACGTGTGCAGTTACATCCCTGAGGTAGACGGAATCTATATCGGGATAGTAAATAGGCGTCGCTTGTATGAAAACGTGCAAATAACGGTAGGTGGAATTGCGTGTGACTAAGGATACCCATGGTACTAAGAATTAAGGAGAGTTACAGCATACCTGAAGCACATATACACTCAATCTGGTTGAAGAGAACTATCTACCCAATATTTTGTGAATCTTATATATCTATAACAATTTTCTGAAAGCTAGTAATTAAGTGCACTTCTTTCCAAAGTTACCATGATTTAGACAAGAAAGTTATCGTAATATTAGTATATATTTGTGCGTATAAATTTGAGCAAATATTTTTGAATTTCCAGACATCTTAAAACAATTTCCATCTTAGTTTTCGGCTTACATTTACCGCAACAGTACTATTTTTGGTTTACAACAGCAACAGATGTTGGCCACTGGTTCTAAACTTTACCTGGGTTGCTTTGTCTTCGCCAAGTGCCAAACCCTGCAAAGGGTCACAATACATATTTCACAAACTATACTTGGCTAGTCATATTTACAATTACATATTTTTCGCATAGGTCGGCTCACTCACACAAAGGCAAAGGATTAAGGACGGGCCGCTTTCATTCTGGGTTTTACCCTGCTCTGAGTAAAGTTTCAAAGTGTTGCCGCGAAAGTACAAGTACTTTCGTACTAGTACTTTTGTACTAGTACACCCGGCAAAAAAGTTGACGTTTCCGTTTCCATTCCTAGCCCTTCAATTTTTAATATAGATTTAACAATTATAAACGACGATGACAAGCCGTGACATTTAACCGGGTTAATTATAAACTATAATTTGACAGTGTTCTGTTGCGTGAGAAATTAGTTGATTCAGTTATAAGTGAAATAGTGGTGAAAATAGTGATTTTAAAAGTAAAATAGTGGTGGAAAAATTGCCACTTTTAAATGAAGTATGCAAAGAACTTTTATTCATAGAAATGAAATAAGCTGTGTTACTGCAAAGTGCATCATAAAACCTAATAATAAATACATACAGGCATTAATAAGGTGAAAGTTTTCATTTAGCAAATTACTCCTTTCAATTTAAAAAATATTATTTCTGTTCATTATTAACAATTAATTATCTAACAACCACAATTACATAACTTGATGTTATAAAACATACTCAATGTATTTACAGTATTGTATTAAAATATTTACATATTAATGATAAGTCTTACATAATAATATTGTTACATTATTTTATGGTCACTTACAGATTAATACTATAAAAAAACGTACATAAATTATTGTTCATATATGTAGTCTATATCCATAGGAAGTAATTTACTTTGCTCTTGAAAAAAATGACATGAGTAAATGAAAACAAGGTAGCAGGTAGGCTACGTGAAAATCAATATAGCATTACTGTAATGTTTTTACTGTTATCAGTAGTAAATAGTGTAAAGAACATGATTATTAAATAGTTCGGTTTTTTAAGGAGTTAACTAATCAGCTTTGTCGTGTTGTTAGTATTTTAAGTTTTTCAAATCTAAATAATAAACCGTAGATGTTAATTTTAAAGCATATATGTCTAGTTGACAGAAGTTTGTTTAATATTAAAAATGTATAACAGAATATGTTTATTCTTCGAATGTTCTGATTTAACTACAAAATAATTATTTTAAGCTGTTAGGTGTCTAATATTGACCTACTTATCTATTCAAAACTAAATTCTCTACATGTTTCGTCTAAAATTTAGCCTGTACGTAGTCTATATATTAGTAATTTAATAAAGTTATTCACTTCAAACCTAAAAGTAATTCGATTTTCGACTACAATCTTAAAAGTTTTCGTCAGATATTTTACAAGTTATAAGTAGTAGGGAAACGTTTCACTCAATTTTTGTGTTAATTAGGCTATACATAGAGCCCTCTTAATTTTTTAGTTTATATTTGTTGATTCCAATTTGTTGTTTTCAATTTAGTATTTGAAAGAAACTGTGATGTGCAAAGAACTAGATTATAAAAATTTGTATAAGCAATTGTTCATGAAAGTGTATAAAAAATAAGTAAATTAAAGAAGTAAACACTACAATCATTAAAACAATATGTCACAACAACAACAAAAAATTTATCCTTAATCAAAACACATTTTCGATAACCATGTTGCCCTCGTCAGTCAATCTACACTTAACAAGAATAGTCAAACAATGTTCAACATTAAATAAAAATTCAAAATTAGATTAATAAAACATTTTTCTCAGATAATACGAATCTGTTTCTTATGAAAAATTATCTGTGCACTTTTAAAAAATATAGGCTATATCCACATTTGACAACATTTTCATTTAAAACTAACAAAGTAGCACATTTATACAATGTAAACCTTGAATTTAAATCGAGTTCAAAACAAGGAAAGTTATTTTATTGTTGTGTCAAGAAATATAAATCAGACTCTCATTCAAACTGTGCAATACCTAACGTCTGTCCTGGCTCTAAATAAATCATGGCCTTAAAAAGTGTGCTAAAGTGTGTAAAGTCTGTCAGCGATTGCAGATCCATCTATTGGATGCACTCGAGAACTAGAACGCACTTTCATACGTGACAGCAAGTGTATAGCGAGGACCGAAAACCGAGGTCCTGGACTAAGACCTCGGTGTGTGCGAGGACCGCTCTAGACGGTACAGGGAGTGTGTCAGGACCTTGCTTGTCGGCCCATACAAACTCACACCCACACACACACACACACACACACACACACACACATATATATATATATATATATATATATATATATATATATATATATATATATGTTCTTGATTTTTGAGGCTATACACGTTCTATTTAGTTTGTAATAAAAAACAAGAACATATTTTTGATATTACTCATATTTAATGTGTATGTGTGTGTGTGTGTGTGTCTCTCTCTCTCTCTCTCTCTGTGTGTGTGTGTGTGTGTGTGTGTGTGTGGGTGTGTAATTTAGTTAATAAATATGTGAGTGGAAAATTTAAGAAATTTTACTAAAAATGTGATAATAGGTTTATAATACTGCTAAATATATCTAAATACTATAAAATCAATCATACTTAAGTTTAAACAAAAAAAAATATTAGAAATACAAAAATGTTTTACCAATAACAGATAATGTAAGAGTAAAATTTATTAAAGCATATATTTATTCAAAGTAAATATAAGACTAGGTTTAATGAAAACAGATGGATATTTAACTAAACCACACCTGTGTAAGATGCCAGTGCTTTGATGCTTTGGCTATTGGATCTGTGACCTGTGTACACGCAGCGCCAAACAGCATTACCTTATGTGGGCCATCATGCATCATGTCAAAGAAAGCTTTCACGCCAACAGCAGCGTTACACTGAAATATTAAATCACAGACATTTAAAATTCTTTTTAAACTGGACATCTAAAGCAGAATGTAAAATTAGGTTTTTTAATTTTATAATTTACTGGAATTACCACTAATAACACGACTATAATCCTAAAACTTTATGTGAATGATTTGTTATTTATTGAAAAAACATTCAAATTTGATGATAATTTTACAGTGTAATACGGATATAATACATTACATTACGAACTTATAACTATTTAAAAGCTATTTATTAATACTTTTAACAATTATAAATTCAAACTTCATTTTATGACAACTTTTTAGTGTAATTATGGTAATAATACATTTCATTACAAAATTAAAACTGTTTAAAAGATATTTACTATTATTTTTAGCAGTTCTAAATTTAAACTACATTTTAATTAAATCATATGCTGCAAATAACGAAGTGATATCATATATCCACTACCGCCAATACCGTCCATTATCTCAAATTACAAAAATCGATTTATTGTACAATTTCAATTAATGTAATGAAACTAATTTTCCATTATTATTAATAAATCAAAAATAAATTCCCCATTCCATAACAATGAGTTTTAATAATATGCGTAATTCAAACTGTTATTGGTTAAAGGGCCAATTATTTAATAGGTAGATTTGTAACTATACATTTTTTAACCTTACGTATTCAATAACTCTACCTTTGGTTATTTGAATTTCCATTCAAATTAATTTTATTTTTTAAAGTAAAATTAGAAACTATATACACATAGTTTATAAATATTATAGCTTCGCTAACTTAGGTTTGCCAAAACCATGTTTGATTTAATGAACGTTGCAAATAGTGTATGAAATAGAGAAAATAAGTCTGAAACCTAATTATTCAGGGGCGTTAGTTTTAAATTAATTTATTTGTATTTCAAGTAAATTATTCTACATGTCTCACATATTTTTTTCAGGTGCTTTTAAGTTTCGAAACTTTAGATATCAGTATATATATATATATATATATAAATATATATATATATATATATATATATATATATATATATATATATATATATATATATATATAGAGAGAGAGAGAGAGAGAGAGAGAGAGAGATGGTACCTATTAGATCTGACAAAATGTATGTTATTATTATTATTATTATTATTAATATGAAACTGATGAGTGAATTATTATGATATTAATATTAAATAATGACGACTTTTATTTTCATTATAATCATAGATTCCCAAAAGTCTCTAGAATATATTAGTTGCTCATATTTTGGGAAACTTGTAATAATAAATACAAAACTCGACTTCAATATATAAACATTGTAAATTTGGTGCATGATAAGTTACAACACTCCAGCAAATTTAACAATGGTTTTAATATAGCATACATATTTTTACGAATTCGAAGGAGGTCTCCTCTTTGTTATAAAAAACGAGAGATCTATGTAGTAATGATCTACCTAAAAGATCAGGCCATAAAATGCGTATTCTGCCTAAACAGATAGTTTTACATTAATAGCTAAGTATCTATTTACAGGATTTGAACAATTAAAAAATATAATTCAATGACATTCTTTATCGATATGGTCGCGGTTTTCGTGTTTTATGAATAACATATTTACTGGTAAAATAGGACAACATTAGAGGTATTTTGCATAAATCAGACACAAACATAACTCTCTATATATAGAAGGAATTATCGGATGATAAAACACTGCGAAACACTGAGAAATGCACAAAGAAACAAACAGAGAGATAGAGAAAGTGAGATAACGATATATAGGGCAAATGTTTAAAGGATAAGACATATGTATGTTGATATAGTATTAAATGGGTTAATTTATTTGTTCACATTTAAAGTAATTAATTAATGAACAAAACGTCATATTGAAGAGACAAAATTTATCATACAGTACAGCGCTGAATATTACTGCAAACAAGATTCAACCATTATGATACTTATGAATTTCAAACGTAAAGAGAAAAGCAAAATGAATTTATGAGGTGTAGAAGAAAACATTTTTTCAATGTGATAAAATAATAAAACGCCCTATATCTATAAACAAAGGAATTTATATACCAAAAATATACCTATATAATAATAAATACAACAATTTTCTGAGTTGTTCTAAAGCTGTATCTTTCTTATGAAACACACGATAATGAACTATGTAAACTTTACACAAGTTTAAATCTATTATTTTAGACTTTATTTTAAAGAGACAAGAAGTTTACGATTTAACAGATCAGGTGCAAATCAATTTGTCTCGACAATGAAACTAACGTGATACGTGTTTTGGAAGCTTTAAATCTTCTTTGTAATTATTTTGTTCTTATTAATTTGTTCGAAATTATATGAAAGTAAATCTATATGAGAGTTTTAGATATACTCTTTATTTAGACAAGCAAGGGTAATTTTAAAAAGTTGAAACAAAGTTTTACTAGTATCAAATAAAACACACATTCAATGTCGTCTTTTGTTTGGTAATAGTTTGATTTAACTAATTATATTACTCGTCCATAATTATAAAATAATACCTGAACCTATAAAAAATACTAATAGTAAAGAAGTGAATAATGTTCCCAACATATTATTGAAATGATAATTTATGTTTTCTAACAATTAGGTATCTAAAAATGGCATTTCAAGAAAAAAATTGTTTAACATTTTTCGATGGTTTGAGATTGTTGTATCATAATTTAATTTGTTTGGATACTGCTATTGATTAAAGTTATAATAGTTAATTACAGACGAAGGCATATAACAAAAAAAACCACGACAAATCTGGAATACACAATATTTTGAAAGCACAGATTCATGTTGAAATTTAATATGCCATTCTTACTTTTGATGCAGTTTTACAACAGTATATATATATATATATATATATATATATATATATATATATATATATATATACATATATATATATATATATATATATATATATAATTAATTAATAAATTAAAATTATTTCAAAAACAAGATTACTTTTAGTACATATTTTATTCTGTTAACATATATTTGTTTTTGAAATATTTTAAAAATTATTAACTATATTACAAGAAAATATATCACCATATTTAATATATTTATTATATATATATATATATATATATATAAATATATATATATATATATATTTATATATATATATATATATATATATATATATATATATATATATATATATATATCGCAATATGTATTATTGTGTATTAATTAAGAACTTTATTAATATTTTATTACATAATATAATATAATATATATATATAAATATATATATATATATATATATATATATATATATATATATATATATATTATATATATATATATATATATATATATATATATATATATATAAAATAAGTTTTCTTGTTTAGTAATTTAAAACAACAGGTTATTCAAATACAAGAATATTTATTAATTTATATCCAAAGCTTGTATAGTACATGTTGGTATTGTTTGCCAACGAAAAGCTTTGGATATAAATTAATAAATATTCTTGTATTTGAATAACCTATGTTGTTTTAAAATATATATATAATTTACGTGTTATATTAAGCTCGAACGGTTTTTAAAAATGATTTTATTTTTACAAACCTTTGTTAATTAAGAAACATTTAATTTTGAAATGGTTACAATAATTTAGCTTAATAAAAACATAAATTCAACTGATGTACATTCAGCTGGAGCGGAAAACGTCTGTGCGATACAGAGGCGACTTACACACTGCCGGGGCTCTGTCCTAACCACCTATATAATACAAAAGCTGCGTAAGCAGGAATTATGAAATGTTCACATAAATCGTTCATATAACTCTTCCATCCCTAAAGAAAACTACTGGGGTTGGCCAAGTTTCGGCATCGGTTGAAGTCCTTTTCATTTTCTTGATGAGGGCGAAGTATATAAGCTGCTGAATAGGCCTCCGTAAAGGGCAATTTTCGGCATGGGTTGAAGTCCTCTTCACTGGCGAAAGTCACCAGGCGAAGGTTAATCTCCAAGATCCAGTTAAATGGGTTGACTGAGATTTCCAACGCAGTATCCTCGTAGTTTGCAGGCGTTATTGTTTTTTTGATGATGGGCATTTTACAGTCTAATTTTCTGTTCATTATAATTCAACTAAGCAAAAGTATTTGGAATTGATTAATACAATTTATAATGAGTCTTTTCTATCATAGGATAGATACAAAATGTTTGTAACATATACAATTGTTATCAGAATCTAATTTTTTGTTCTACAAAATTTACATTGATTACAATAAAAGTTTTATATAATTTTTCATAATTTTTACCATCATTTACATTCAAATTGCCTGTTATAGATTTGATAAAGGATTCTAGTCAGTTTATAAGAATTCTTTTTGTTTTGTTATCTCTTTAAGTGTATAGTTTCTAATTTTCTTCAATTACAATTTTTTGTGATTAACATATTTCAAATAATTAACAATATTTATTACCATATTTAGTTACATATCATTTAATAAATTACAAAGTTTGTAACACATACAATTAATAAAACAATGTTGTTTAAATGTTTAATAAAGTTTCTTGCATAGAATTAGTGGACAAAGGTATGGTAGGGATTTTAATTTGATTGTGTTGAATATGAACAAGAAGGATTTTGGTCATTAATTACATTTTTTACCTTCTTAGGCCTTTTAATTTTCGACAAATGTATTTTGTGTTTTGTGTTGTGATGTCTAGGCTTTATTTTACCAGTTTTTCTTTCCTTCTTTATTGAAGCTATTTCTTCCTTGCTATATCTGTTTTTCGTTTTGCTTTGCTTTTGAACTGTTTTTATATAGACTTCCGGTGGTATTTCTGGAAGTGGTTCCTTGTTTATGTTTCTTTTTTCTAAAACTTTTTCTTTAATTCTTTGATTGCTATCCCTAATGTTTTCATAAAGTATGTTTGTTTTTTCTTTATGGTTTAAAACTTAGTCATTTACAATTTGTTTTTCTAAATCTATATCTAATAATGTGTTTAAATTTATGTGTCCAAATAAGACTACGCACCGCGTTAATTTTGTGACTGAATGTATGCTATTGTTATAAGCTATTATAGCATATTTAACTTTCTTAATTATACTGTCTTTTTAAATTCGATTTGATTATTAAACAGCCCTATGTGTTCTATTAACGTGGAATGAAATCTTTCACATAATCCAATTGATTGGGGGTTTGTGTGCTGATAAAGTGAATTTTGATCTTATGCAGGTCTAATATTTCCTTTACAATTCTGTTATCAAACTCCGTTCCATTGCCTGAGATAATAACTGTTGGTAAGCAGAAATGCGTGAAGTAATCTAATAACTTGTCTGCAATCTCTGTAGCTTGAGAGCTTCCCAAGCGATAAGCTTGAGCATATCGTGAGAACGCGTCGACTATGCTGATAAAGGAATTCTTCTCCAAGGAGATTGTGTCAACGTGAATTATTTGAAATGGTCTTGCAGCTATTGGTGTCAAGTTCATTTCTAGCTGTAAGGGAATTCTGTCGTATTTAGTTCTTTCACATATGTACACTGATTTATGAAATTTTGAATTAGTGTTTTAAAATTAAGCCAATAATATCTTCGCTTAATTTGTCCGTATGTTTCCTGTATCCAGCGGTGATTGGTTTGGCTAACATGATAATTACTTATCGTTTCTAAGATATCTTCTTCCGAAGTTAGGTCTAAGAGTTTGTTATTACACTTAACTAAATTTAGTTCAGTTTGTTTGAAATTTTTGGCTATGCATGGTGCAAATTTCTCATAAAAGTTGTCTTCAAAATATAGATTATATTTTATTTTGGGTACCAAATATGATTTTACAAAATTAACTATGTCTTCTTTAAAATTATTTTCTGATATTTCGACTATTAAACGAATTTTTGAAGTTCAAAATAGCTTTATAATTTTTACTTTCTTCGGCTCATCTTTTACTAATGATAAAAATATTTGGTTTTTTCCAAAGTTTACAGGCTCGTCGGAAATTGGTATTTCAATTTGGGTGTTCCCTCAAAATTGGAGTGGATAGTTTGACTGTCGTTTTCTTCATTGTACTCTAAGTTGGCGTTATCTGTTGCGTCGAAATGTACGACCAGAGATTCGTTATCATTATCGTTCGGTTCCGGGAAGTAACGTCGAAGTAAGTCGGCTGCAGATAACTCAAGGTCTGGTTCTACATTGTGTTGGGTGTTCGTTGACCTTTTATCAGCAACGTTTAATTGAATTCTGGACAATGCGTCTGCATTTTGGTTTAGTTTGCCTTTTTTTGTATCTTATGTTATAATCATATTCTTCTAATTTTAATCTGCATCTTAAAAGTTTGGAATTTGTTTCTTTAACTGAAAATAACCATTGTAAAGGTTTATGGTCTGTATAAATTTTAAATTTTCTCCCAAATAAATAAGGCCTGAAATGTTTGGTCGCCCATACGATTGCTAATAATTCTTTTTCAATCGCAAAGTAATTAGTTTCGCTGTCGTTTAATGTTCTGCTGGCATACGCTATAGGAAAGTCTTTTCCATTTTTGTCCTGGCTTAAAATTTCTCCTAGTGCATAATTACTAGCGTCTGTAGTTAGAGTAAATTCTTTTTCAAAATCTGGGTATTGTAGAAGGGGCTCATTAGTCAATATATTTTTACATGTTTCAAAACTTTCTATAAAATCTGGATTTTCTATATTTATTTTTGCATTTTTCTTTAAACAGTTAGTAAACGGTATTGTTATCTTGGCGAAGTTTTTATTAAATTTTCGATAATAGCCTAATAGTCCTAAAAATCCTTTAATTTGTTTGGTGGTTTTAGGTATTGGATAGTCCTTGATTGCCAAAATCTTTGCTGGGTTGGATTTTACGCCATCCGGTGTCACAACATGTCAAAAATATGCTACTTCTTTTCTTAAAAATTCTGTTTTATCCAGCTGTAATTTAAAGTTGGCTTTGCGTAATCTGTCGAATACTTCTTTAAGTCTTTGTATATGTTCTTGGAAGATAGTGGAATAAATTATAATGTCGTCTAGATAAACTAAACATGTTTCATTTTGGATGCCTCTCAGAATATTATTCATAATTTTTGAAATGTAGGGGGGCTATTCTTTAGTCCAAAGGGCATTCTTAAAAATTCGTAGTGTCCCGTTTCTGTTGAAAACGCTGTTTTTCTATGCTATTTTTATCCATTTCTACTTGGTGAAATCCTGAGGCTAAATCTAAAGTCGTAAAATACTGAGACCGTCCTAATTTGTCTAATATGTCTGTAATGTTCGGCAAGGGAAATTTATCGTCAATTGTTTTTTTGTTTAATCCTCTAAAATCTATTACTAATCGAAATTTTCTTTTGCCAGAAGCGTCTTGTTTTTTGGGTACAATCCAGACAGGAGAGTTCCATGGAGAATTCGAGGGTCTAATAATTCCTTGTTTAAGCATGTCCTCAGTTTGTTTATTAATTTCGTTCTTGTAAATTTCTGGAGATCTATAATTTCTAGAGTATACGGGAATTTCATCAGTAGTCCTAATAACATGTTTTATTTGGTTGGTAAGAGTTAAATCGTTTCCCTCAATATGGAATAAATCTGCATAATCTTCTATTAAACTTGTTATAGCGGATTTTTCTTCCAAGTTCATATGTTCCATTCTAAATTTTGATAAATCTAAATTTTTCCTTCTCGATTTTTTTTTGTTTATAATCTAATAAATTGAAATTAGTGTTCTTTTGCATTGTATCAGGTTCAAGGATATTGTATTCTTCTAAAGATATTAATTCTAATGGTTCATTCACTGTTAATTCTACATTTTCATCTGTGATGTTTATAATAGGGCAATAGGCTTCTCCCTTGTGTACTGAGACTATGCACTGCGGAATTTCTAATCCATTTGAGTGTTTGTAAGGTAAGAGTCCTTCTCTATCTTGATTATTTTCTATTCTAAATTTAATCGTTTGGCTAGTGCGGGCTTGTATAACATAACTTGTTCCCTTTTTAGCGTTTTGTTCCTGGCATTCGCCTTTATTATTATTATTATTATTTTGTTCTTTTGTGTTAAAATATTCAATCGGGATTTGTTTATTGCGAAATATTAATTTATCATTCACAAAATTTAAATTAATTTTTAATTCTTTTATGTTATCTAATCCAAGGAGTAAGTCGAAATCTTTATGGAAATCAAATAAATAGAATTTGGTTGTTTCTTTTCCCAAAAGTGGTAGTGTACAACTGTGTTTTTCTTTTGATACTCCATGAGCTGTACTCACTTCAAATGGTTCATGTTTTAGGGTGTTTTTGAAAAATTGGAAAGCTATTGATTTTTTAATAAATGATCTCGTGCTTCCAGTGTCAATCAGCATCTTTAGGTTGGTCTTGGGATCGTGGATGTACGGTAGTTCGTTTGTGTCGTCTTCGATATGCATTATGGAAAATGTCTTTTTATTGTGGTTAGTCCTAAAAAATGATTTTGGATATGATTGCCCTCTTGAGTGAATCCACATGCGTTTTCCTCTTGCGTTGAATCATCAAAGTCTATGTAGCTGTCAGGGTCCTCTTGCGGTTCATAATCCGTTTGTTCGGTCAGATAAGAGTTAGTCATCTGTTCAGTCAATCGATTCATAGTTTGATCGTAATTTTCTTCTTCTATTGGTTTCCCTCTCATCTGATAAAGTATATTTTGTCTAATTGTGTTCCCTGTTTGACGTGTGGAAATGCTCATTGGTTGTTGATTTTACTGTACGTATGAGTTAGGTTTAGTAAATTGGTTAGGATAATTTTGGTAGTTGGGCCTATAATTTTGGAAGGTTTTTTTTTAGGAAGGGGTTTGCGAATAGGCGGGTATTGTGGGGCCCTAGGTGGAACGTTCTGTTTAATATTTTGAAATAATTTGTTTTTTTTAAATTGAAAGTCATTAGTAAGCATGTTAAGTGCTTCGCTAAGAGAATCTGGATTTTTAGTGCGCATTAGCGATCCTACGGGTTCATGTAAACCTCTAAGGAGAACTCTTAACCCTAATTTCTGTACATATTCTATCAAAACATCTTTGGCCAATTGTCTTTGAGGCTCTATATTAATAAAAAATGAGATCTGTAAATTTAATAGTTTTTGAATTGCCTCATAAAATTTAAAAGGTGATTCATTATTTTCTTGTTTTAACTCAGCCATTTCTAAATTTAAAGTAAAGCAATCTCTTTTGTCTGAATAGCTGGTTAATAATACTTTTTTAATCTCATACCAATTATATGAATTTGAGTTTACTACCATTTCTAATGCTTGATCTTTTAACTTAGCTAGTATAGAAGAAAATAGATATTCATTTTGAAAATCCTCTGGATTTTCGTTTACATAAAACTTATTGACTACCTTATCGCATATTGAAATAAATCTGTGGAGCATAGTGGGCCCTCCACTATACTCAGGAATCATATCAAGATATTCCTTCTTTAATGTTGGCGTTACCATTTTAAAATATTATTTTCTTTAAAATAACAAAATTAAAATCAATGATATAAAATTAAAAAGTATTTACTCTACTTTTTCTTAACTCTATTTCTTACGATCTACTTTCAAGTGGATCCAAAATACTTTGCTCATTTGAACTACTATTTCACTTTTCACTTACACGATATTCACATGTGCTCTTAATAGGTATGCGCTCTATTAAGTTGTTGTAGATATTCACTCTACTAAAGTTTTCTTGATGTCGTTACAGATATGCGCTCTGTAATGAATCGAGTTTTTGCACTATCTCGGTTAACGATTGAAATCGATACAAATTATGTTCATTAATTCTCCCGAGATGTCCTACCGACTGTGCTAGTTACGTGTTATATTAAGCTCGAAACGTTTTTAAAAATCAATTTATTTTTACCAACCTTTGTTAATTAGGAAACATTTAATTTTGAAATGGTTACAATAATTTAGCTTAATAAAAACATAAATTCAACTGATGTACATTCAGCTGGAGCGGAAAACGTCTGTGCGATACAGAGGCGACTTACACACTGCCGGGGCTCTGTTCTCACCACCTATATTTTCATTAGCATACAAAAGCTGCGTAAGCAGGAATTTTCTTAGCACGCATTTAATTATGAAATGTTCACATAAATCGTTCATATAAATTATATATATATATATATATATATATATATATATATATATATATATACATATATATATATATATATATACAATATATATATATATATATATATATATATATATATATATATCCAACATATATATAAAATATTAGTATAAAAATGTATAAAAATACATAATATATAATATAATATTTTATAGTTCTTTATATATATATATATATATATATATATATATATATATATATATAGATTTTTTGGACTAGGAGACTGACAGACACTTACCTTGGTAAGAATCCACTCTGTAGTCTTGAAATAGAAACACAAAAAGCACTTAAACAATGATATATTTCAACCGCACAGTGGTCTTTGTCAATCGAAGAGGAAACACAAAAATAAATATGAGAGAATGAGATAAAAAAATTGTAATCACAGATTGTGTAGAGTAGAAATCAGATATCACAGATGCACAGATTAAAGATATATATATATATTGTTTCCATGAACATATGAGTGATTATAGTTTATATAAGTCTGTCAGGGGAAAAGAGATATGGCTATTTGGAAAAAAAAATTTTAAAAAATAAAAAAATAAAAATAAAATTATCTGATGTTGAGGTTAGGGGATTCGCTGGACTTGGTATACCACTGGTATGATAATTCCCACCTTCTCAGTTCTGAGGGATTGCAATCAGGGGGGAATGATGTAATTATTTTTGTGGTATAGCAGTCATCAAAAGTTGTGATGTTGTGACTCGCAGCATGTTGAGCTGTTGGTCTATCCATATCCATAATTTTAACATCATGTCTGTGGCCATTCATTCTGATATTCAGACCATCCGTGGTCAAGCCTATGTACTGTGCTGAGCAAAGTTTACATTGTAGCTGGTATACGACATTTTTCGATGTACAATTATGATGACCCTGTATTTTGAAGACCATTTTTGTTGTTTGGCTGTTGAAACTATTTGCTGAGGGGTGTATTGGGCACGTCTTGCATCTAGGTCTATTGCATGGGAAGGAGCCATGAGGAATTTTGTGTGGTTTCTCTGCATCAGGGTCTGGTAGTTTAGGATGTACTAGGATGTTTTTCAAGTTGGGAGGTTGCTTGTACCAAATTTGCGGTGGATCGGTGAAAAGATTTTTGGTGTGGACGGAAGCTTGAAGAATTTTAAAGCCATCTCTCAATATCTTGTTGAGTTTTTGTCGATCTTTGGTAATATATAGAATTGAGGAGGAGAGGGGTTTTCATTATATAATAATTTTAATAATAATAATTTTAAAGATGTTTCCGAAATATTTTGTTCAGGAGCTGTATATTTGAGAAGGTCCGAGAGTAAATTGTTGAATTCTGTAGTAGGGTTATCTGTAAGTGTTTTTGTATGTTGTGATGTCTGACAGTTGCTTATTTGCTTCTTTGATGTAGTCTTCTTTGTTCATGATGACAGTGGTTGAACCTTTATCTGCTGGAAGAATCATAATATCTTTATTGTTTTTCAACGAAAATATTGTCGATTTAGTAAAGAACCTTCCATCACATACCCAGGACACCAATCATTTCATAGATCGACTCTCACAAATATCTCTACCTCTACCCCCGGTAACTATTTTGGTCACCATAGATGTCACCTCTCTCTATACCAACATCCCTCATGCACACGGCCTATCTGCAATAGAGAATTTTCTAAACAAACGCCCTTCTTCCACTACACCTTTTCTTGTGAAACTGACCAGGTTCATCCTCGAGAAGAACAACTTTCAGTTTGAGGGAAGGAACTACCTTCAAATAAAGGGAACAGCAATGGGCACCAGAATGGCACCATCGTACGCAAATCTGTACATGGGATTGTTGGAAGAAAGTCTTCTAAAGACACAAACACACCAGCCATTATGTTGGTATAGATATATAGATGACATCTTCCTAATTTGGACACATTGTGCTTCAACACTTGAGGCATTTTCAGACAGCCTGACACAATTCTCCACACTTCAATTTACCTGGGAGAAATCTACATCAGCCATTACCTTTTTGGATGTAGAGGTAACACTCCAGAATGGAAATATCAACACAGGAATTCACATCAAACCGACAAACCACCTACAATATCTCCATTTCGACAGCAACCACCCAATAAACATAAAACGATCCATTCCATACAGTCAAGCAATCAGGAGTAAGAGAATCTGTTCGAATGATAGGGAATTGGAAGATTTTAATAGAAAGATATCAACAGCCTTCCAGAGAAGAGGATACCCAAAAAAACTCATTGAAAACCAAATTCATTCAGCACAATCCTTGGTTCACCATAAACCACAAACAGAACAAAATAAACTGTCTTTAATAACAGACTACCATCCTGGTCTACATAAACGCAACAAGATATTAAGAGATGGCTTCAAAATTCTTCAAGCTTCCGTCCACACCAAAAATCTTTTCACCGATCCACCGCAAATTGGGTACAAGCAACCTCCCAACTTGAAAAACATCCTAGTACATCTTAAACTACCAGACCCTGATGCAGAGAAACCACACAAACTTCTTCATGGCTCCTTCCCATGCAATAGACCTAGATGCAAGACGTGTCCAATACACCCCTCAGCAAATAGTTTCAACAGCCAAACAACAAAAATGGTCTTCAAAATACAGGGTCATCATAATTGTACATCGAGAAATGTCATATACCAGCTACAATGTAAACTTTGCTCAGCACAGTACATAGGCCTGACCACGAATGGTCTGAATATCAGAATGAATGGCCACAGACATGATGTTAAAATTATGGATATGGATAGACCAACAGCTCAACATGCTGCGAGTCACAACATCACAACTTTTGATGACTGCTATACCACAAAAATAATTACATCATTCCCCCCTGATTGCAATCCCTCAGAACTGAGAAGGTGGGAACTATCATACCAGTGGTATACCAAGTCCAGAGAATCCCCTAACCTCAACATCAGATAATTTTATTTTTATTTTTTTATTTTTTTTAATTTTTTTTTCAATTAGCCTTATCTCTTTTCCCCTGACAGACTTATATAAACTATAATCACTCAATTGTTCAT
Source organism: Prosapia bicincta (assembly GCA_036971475.1). NCBI lineage: Eukaryota > Metazoa > Arthropoda > Insecta > Hemiptera > Cercopidae > Prosapia > Prosapia bicincta. The sequence continues at coordinate 163,891,743 of JBAIZL010000002.1, forward strand.
GGAAACAATATATATATATATCTTTAATCTGTGCATCTGTGACATCTGATTTCTACTCTACACAATCTGTGATTACAATTATTTTATTTCATTCTCTCATATATCTTTTTGTGTTTTCTCTTAGATTGACAAAGACCACTGTGTGGTTGAAATATATCATTGTTTAAGTGCTTTTATGTGTTTCTATTTCAAGACTACAGAGTGGACTCTTACCAAGGTAAGTCTGTCAGTCTCCTAGTCCAAAATATCTAAATTATTCTTACCAACCAAAACTAACCTATATATATATATTGTTTTTAACTTTGAATATTAAACTATATATTGTGGATAATGTAATCCTATAAAGTTTTCTAAAACATACCTAAACGTGTATGAATATAATATTACCAATATACATTTATATCCAAATATCATTACTAACGCCCTTATCTGTGTTAGCATTTTATCCGTAATGTGATTTGTCTTGTTTAGTGCTTCGGGTAATAAAAACTTTGATTTATAATAAAATGTTCTGTAATCGCTACACTTTCAATGCACTTTTAATTACAAACAAGAAACAATATTAGTTTTACCTTGAGTTATAAAATTTGTATACTTTATAATTTATTAAACTTTATATTGAGGGAAAGAAATAGAATATAACATATTTATACACATGTATATGTTTATGTTATCTGTTTATTTGTTCATGATAATAATTTATTATTAGTGTAATAATTCATTCAACCTTTTAGTGATTAATTTACTTGAATAGTCTTATGTTACCAGGATTATGGTATATTGAAATTTAAATAGTTCTAAATTATCTAACCATTTAGAAAGAGAAACAAAGAAATAATTTATGGTTTTTATTTTAATTGTTTTAATTAAAATAAGCATCATGTACTTTAACATGTTTTATTGTTTATTTGCCGATTGTTTTATTTATAAATATATATGCAATAACAAATAAAACTCTATGAAATTCACTATTTAAGAAAGGGTGGAGTCGACCCTAACCTTTAACGAAACCAGAAGACCAAATTTCTTGATTTGGAATTGTTCCAGAGAGTATTGTTAAGGATAAGAACTGCGTACAAAAGCACTTGATAAAGATTTCACAAGTTTTGTGTTATTTGCTAATGAAAATAAATCAAAATATTTTCTACTACTAAATAAAAACACAGTAGATTTTCTTATAAACACGATTTAAATCTTACATGATAAATTACAAACAATTATAACAGTTTCATGATGTGACTGAAATGAAACAATAATTCACTACCTCTTTAACTTCCTAATAATTATATTTAAATGTTTGGGGAGACTTGAATGAAGGTATTAAGAGTAATGGGATCACGAATAGGAAGTGTCGCATATCTAAAGAAGACATCTTTAGACGTCATTGTTAAACTCTATTCTGAAAAATAATAAAGTCAGATAGTTTAAAAATATGTTGGTGGAATGAGGTAAATGTAAGTTAAGGCCAGTTAATGAAAAAAAAAAATGTTAATAAGGGTATTGCGTGCAAAATCCATAACCTTAAGTAGGCATGTCTTAGTGAACGCCTACTATGTAAAACATTTTCAAAACTATATGAAAGAATAAAGTTCTGAGCTCAGATACATTTTTTTTTTTTATAAACTACTTTGTACGGTAATTTGGAAAATGACGTTGAAAAAAACATTTATAAATTTAAAGTTAAACTTCAGTAGGTAAGAATTTCCGGGTAATGAAATGTATTTGTGAAGGTCGGAATTTTCTAAAGAAAAGTTTAAACAATGAAAACAGGAAACAACCCCAATACCACAAAAACAGAAATTGAATATAACAAATATCGCAAGCTACTAAAGATTAAACCGCAATGTACATTTCGATGACCATGCCATCATCAGAGAGTCTTATTAAAAATTACTAACTTTCAAACAAGAAGTTACAAACTAAATGAACCTATATTAATTAAAACAACCTCTCACCACAAATTCAACAAATTTTATTTTAACCTTATATACATTTCGACTACAAAGTAATCATCTTTAGAGGTATTTTTAGAAATAACAGTTATTTGTAAAAATACCTCTGAAGATGATTACTTTGTAGTCGAAATGTACATAAGGTTAAAATAAAATTTGTTGAATTTGTGGTGAGAGGTTGTTTTAATTAATATAAACATTTACGCCACAGTTGCTTTAAGTTGTTGTAAATGAACCTAGTTCACTAGCAGACTAGGACAGTCTAGTTTGTATTTTTTTTTTTTTTGATATTATGTAATTTTTAAACATGACCCTCTGATAATGATGACATGGTGATTGATATATACGTAAGGGTTTGAACTTAAGTAATTTGTATTAGTTGTAATTTTTTATTATTTTTGTGCTATTGGGGCTGTTTCCAATGTTTTGAATGTAACATATTGCACCACTGTGCTCTTGATATTGTATAAAATAACAACATTAGTAATCATGTTGTGTTTAAACGACGCCTTACTTAAATTTTTTCTGGTTTTTTATCCATGTCACCTTTTATAGAAAGAGTATTCAACTGCAGAATGCAGAATAAAAGTTTTTTAAACAGTAGAAATAATAATAGCAAGATGCCCTGATACGATTCATTATATTTCTGTATAGAAATATAAGAAAGATTAGAGCTACGTTAGAGTTTGTAGTAACAACATTCACTGATAATGATGACTTTGTCATTGAAACGCGTATGAGTAAATTAAGGATTAAGTTGTGATTTGTGTGTGTGTCATTCATTTGTTTTAACAAACCTTACAAGCTAAGCTCAAAGAATAGTTGTATGCAAAGAAATTTAAAAACATTTGAATCGAATTTGTCCTAGAATGTTCAACTTATTGTCGTTCAACAGAAACGAGTTATTACAATAAACACCTATGTGACAAGTTAATGACGTGAAAAATTACTAATGAGATACTGAACCCAGTGAGTGACAAATAATGTGGGTATAAATAAACAATTCGCTATCGGTCAAATTGTGAACAGGTAAATATCATTTTGCCCTTTTGTGTAATCTATAAAACACACACTGTAGCCGTCAGCACTGGTTTAACATTGTTTTAACTGCTTCTGTTTTCAATGGTCAGCTGTAATGTCCCTAATCGATAAAACACATTTGGCGAACCAACACATCAATCTCATATCCCTTCAATACATCGTAAATACGCTTCTATAGTAGCAAATGCAACTACGTATCGTACAGGTATAAAAATTGTTTGTTCTCTACAAATGTGTTCAAACTTAAAACCGTTGTTTTATATTCTGTTTTTTACTGTAAAAGGTTTTTATATATGATTCACATATTTATAATATTACTATTAGTTAATTAAAATATTACTAATTTTTATTAGTTATAATTTTACAGTTTTATTCATACCTTATTTTATTCAACACAAATTGAAGTATTAAACCAAAAATAATGATTATAGTTTTAGGCTACCTAAATAAATAGATGTTCTCTAGTACTATATATATATATATATATATATATATATATATATATATATATATATATATACAAACTAATGATGTTTTTATAAAACATTATTTTTTTTTAGAATTTAAATAGTATAATAATATAATAAACATATTTTTACTATAAAATTATGATTATAATATACTGTAACACAATTTAATGCGCGCGTGTGTGTGTGTGTGTGTGTGTGTTAAATACTTAATTTATTTAGTAGATATAATTCAGAAAACATCCATTTATGTCGTGCATTAAAGTAAGATTCGAACTTCATTTGATGTTGGGTATTGTTTCAGAACCCAAAATAAAATTCAGATTAAACGACGAACCTGCCTTTTATCCACAACGAAATTTACGGACGATTTCCGGATAGTAAATATCTAATACAGACACACAAACACATACATACACACACACACACACACATACACACACACATATATATTTATATTTCTTTTTTTTCTTTTAGATTTCTTCTTTTTGTGTTTTCTCTTCGATTGACAATGACCACTGTGTGGTTGAAATATATCATTGTTTAAGTGCTTTTATGTGTTTCTATTTCAAGACTACAGTGTGGACTCTTACCAAGGTAAGTCTGTCAGTCTCCTAGTCCAAAAATCTAAATAATCTTTACCAACCAAAACTAACCTATATATATATATGTGTGTGTGTGTGTGTGTGTGTGTGTGTGTATACATACACACACACGAACTTTAATTCAGGTTGTTGCACGAAAGAATTATAAAACCGACACTAACTTGTTTTTAGAAAATTAAATTTACATTTTGAACTCAAATTTGAATAGTGTACATGATCAAAAAACTGAATGATGATCTCGGGTCATATTTTTTTACTGGAAAATATTCCTCACTTGAATATCTAGACATCATATTTCCGTACACTTGCCTTGCATATTTCATTGTGACGTTGCAATATACCAGACGTTTTATGAACCTCAGATGTGAGCCTGGCAACCAGGCACTACCAGGACATTTTGCGTTAGCCTCAAAGTAATACAGTTACTTATCGTGTCTACGATGAATGGAAGCATGTTTCTCGTATAAATAAATAGGATTTATAACATAAATTTAATAGTTAGAACATCATAAAACATCTAATTTCTCAACGGTAATATAATTTTTCCTATTAATAATTTGTTTAACAATATCAATAATAAAATTTAAATGTCATATAATAATATTTTATCGTAATCACCAGTACATTTAACTTTATAGTTAATATTTATAATAATTATATATATATATTTTTATTTATACCTACTTATAAATAGATTACTTTGAAATATATTTCATAATCTTTTGCTCTCTCTCTCTCTCTCTCTCTCTCCCCTTTCTCTTTATGTCTCACACATACAGAGACATACACCGCCTCCAGCCCAATTCCACATTATGGTACAGATAAAACGAACGGAAGAATAAGCAGGCATACATAAATAAAGAGAGCGCTATAAGTAATGATGTCTATAGTATTTTATTGTCATATTTTGTTTGACCTTATGTGATACACATGCGTACGAAGTTCATTTAAAATACAAAACTAATTACTGCATGACACAAAAAAAAAAGTATTTTTTACTTTAATATTATTGATAGAGTTTCAGACTATTAGAAAATAAATGGCTGCCATTAGGAACCTGGACAATTTGCAGAACTAAAGATGGATAGTATAATAAGTCAAGTAAAACGTATTATTATCACTAGAACATTATTTATAATATATTTTTATTTTTCTTGTAGAAGCATTTTTTCTGATTGTGTGCATTCTTCTATTTAAATTCAGGGCCACAAGTAGGAGTTTACATTATCATGTTCGTATTCAGATTTTTTTTTATCATTAAGTTACTATCCTCTTACATTTATATTTCCACATTAAAAAAATTATTAAACTAAAAAAATTAATCCTAATAAGCACATTAACGGTATTTAAACTCTTAACATTTACAAATTTTAATTGATTTTCAAATATGACTTATAATTAAACAGAAAATTTACTCTTACTGCTTTTATATGAAACTTCATTATATCTTTTCTTTTGTTCTAAAACTCATTTCATGTTGGCATTTTACAACACTGCAGCAAAGGACGTAGTACGGCGATTATAATACTTAGATATCTTACGCCTCATATTGGTTATGTCTAATCTTCTGCTTCTATTTCTCTTATTGATTCATCTCCCCCACTCCATTAAAAATACTTATTTCAGCAATGCAGACAGCTATAACTAGACTTGTAGCGAAAAAACAAACTACATGTTGGGTTCATACTTACTTTATGACGTATTACATTGTAATCAACATGCGTAAATTTTTAATTATTTTCGCAAAACATAACAGCACATTTTAAAATTTAGTACAGTCTACATTTGCTGTATTATTATTACATTTAAACTTCTGACAAAAATGTTTTATCAAATTATGAAATAAAAATGTGAAGTAATGGCTAAAGGTATCTCTGTAGCACTATGGAAACTACCAAAAGTAAGAAGAAAGGATACAAAGAGATTGAGAATATAAAGAACAGTAAATCAGTGACATACATTTCCAGGGTCTGAATACATGAAAGGGATAGTGGAGTCACAAAGTCCGAATAGCGTCCCCGGCGTAACGCACTGTCTATAGGGGCTGTAAAGATATTCCTACCCTTTACATTATCTTCTAAAAACGTTGTAAGGGGAAAGCGTATTGTTTAATGAAAAACTTAAAATATGACATAATTTGGCTTGATACTGGTAGCGAGTAGACCTTTAGCATTTCCCGAGCAGGGACGATAAACAGAAGCAGGCTTGTTCTCTATAGGGGTTGTAAGGATAAGTCTACCCATTACATTGTCTTATAAAAACTTTGTTGCGAGAAAGCGTATTGTATAATGAAGAACTTAAAATATGACATAATTTGACTTGATACTGGTAGCGAGTAGACCTTTAGCATTTCCCGAGCAGGGACGATAAACAGAAGCAGGCTTGTTCTCTATAGGGGTTGTAAGGATAAGTCTACCCATTACATTGTCTTATAAAAACTTTGTTGGGAGAAAGCGTATTGTTTAATGAAGAACTTAAAATATGACATAATTTGGTTTGATACTGGTAGCGAGTAGACCTTTAGCATTTCCCGAGCAGGGACGATAAACAGAAGCAGGCTTGTTCTCTATAGGGGTTGTAAGGATAAGTCTACCCATTACATTGTCTTATAAAAACTTTGTTGGGAGAAAGCGTATTGTATAATGAAGAACTTAAAATATGACATAATTTGGTTTGATACTGGTAGTGAGTAAACCTTTAGCATTTCCCGAGCAGGGACGATAAACAGAAGCAGGCTTGTTCTCTATAGGGGTTGTAAGGATAAGTCTACCCATTACATTGTCTTATAAAAACTTTGTTGGGAGAAAGCGCATTGTATAGTGAAGAACTTATAATATGACAATTTGGTTTGACACTGGTAGTGAGTAAACCTTTAGCATCTCCCGAGCAGGGTCGAAAAACAGAAGCACCCTTGTTTTCTATAGGTGTTGTAAGGATAAACCTACGCATTGCCTTGTCTTATAAAAACTTTGGTTGGAGAAAAGGTATTGTTTTATGAAGTACTTAGAATATGATATAATTTGGTTTGATAATGGTAGTGAGTGAAGCTATAGCCCATCCTGAGCAGGGACGAAAAAAAAGAAGCACCCTTACTCTCCATAAGTATTTTAAGGATATGTCTACCCATTACGTTGTCTGCTTGGAACAATGATAGAGGAAAGCATAATGTTACATGAAAAACTTAGAATATGACATAATTTGGTTTGATAATGGTAGTGAGTAAAGCTATAGCACATCCTGAGCTGGGTCGAGAAACAGAAGCACCCTTACTCTCTATAGGTATTTTAAGGATATGTCTACCCATTACGTTGTCTGCTTGGAACAATGATAGGGGAACCATATTGTTATATGAAGAACTTAGAATATGGCATATATTGGTTTGATACTGTTAGCGGGTATCCCTTTAGCATTTCTAGAACAGGGACGAAAAACAGAAGCACCCTTACTCCCTATAGGTATTTTAAGAATATGTCTACCCATTACGTTGTCTGCTTGGAACAATGATAGGGGAAGCATATTGTTATATCAAGAACTTAGAATATGGCATATATTGGTTTGATACTGTTAGCGGGTATCCCTTTAGCATTTCTAGAACAGGGACGAAAAACAGAAGCACCCTTACTCTCTATAGGTATTTTAAGAATATGTCTACCCATTACGTTGTCTGCTTGGAACAATGATAGGGGAAGCATATTGTTATATGAAGAACTTAGAATATGACATATATTTGTTTGATACTGTTAGCGGGTATCCCTTTAGCATTTCTAGAACAGGGACGAAAAACAGAAGCATCCTTACTCTCTATAGGTATTTTAAGAATATGTCTACACATTACGTTGTCTGCTAAGAACAATGGTAGGGAGAAGGATAGTTATATGAAGAACTTAGAATATGGCATATATTGGTTTGATACTGTTAGCGGGTATCCCTTTAGCATTTCTAGAACAGGGACGAAAAACAGAAGCACCCTTACTCTCTATAGGTATTTTAAGAATATGTCTACCCATTACGTTGTCTGCTTGGAACAATGATAGGGGAAGCATATTGTTATATGAAGAACTTAGAATATGGCATATATTGGTTTGATACTGTTAGCGGGTATCCCTTTAGCATTTCTAGAACAGGGACGAAAAACAGAAGCACCCTAACTCTCTATAGGTATTTTAAGAATATGTCTACACATTACGTTGTCTGCTTGGAACAATGATAGGGGAAGCATATTGTTATATGAAGAACTTAGAATATGACATATATTGGTTTGATACTGTTAGCGGGTATCCCTTTAGCATTTCTAGAACAGGGACGAAAAACAGAAACACCCTTACTCTCTATAGGTATTTTAAGGATATGTCTACCCATTACGTTGTCTGCTTGGAACAATGATAGGGGAAGCATATTGTTATATGAAGAACTTAGAATATGACATATATTGGTTTGATACTGTTAGCGGGTATCCCTTTAGCATTTCTAGAACAGGGACGAAAAACAGAAACACCCTTACTCTCTATAGGTATTTTAAGGATATGTCTACCCATTACGTTGTCTGCTTGGAACAATGATAGGGGAAGCATATTGTTATATGAAGAACTTAGAATATGACATATATTGGTTTGATACTGTTAGCGGGTATCCCTTTAGCATTTCTAGAACAGGGACGAAAAACAGAAACACCCTTACTCTCTATAGGTATTTTAAAAATATGTCTACACATTACGTTGTCTGCTTGGAACAATGATAGGGGAAGCATATTGTTATATGAAGAACTTAGAATATGACATATATTGGTTTGATACTGTTAGCGGGTATCCCTTTAGCATTTCTAGAACAGGGACGAAAAACAGAAACACCCTTACTCTCTATAGGTATTTTAAGAATATGTCTACACATTACGTTGTCTGCTTGGAACAATGATAGGGGAAGCATATTGTTATATGAAGAACTTAGAATATGACATATATTGGTTTGATACTGTTAGCGGGTATCCCTTTAGCATTTCTAGAACAGGGACGAAAAACAGAAACACCCTTACTCTCTATAGGTATTTTAAGGATATGTCTACCCATTACGTTGTCTGCTTGGAACAATGATAGGGGAAGCATATTGTTATATGAAGAACTTAGAATATGACATATATTGGTTTGATACTGTTAGCGGGTATCCCTTTAGCATTTCTAGAACAGGGACGAAAAACAGAAGCACCCTAACTCTCTATAGGTATTTTAAGAATATGTCTACCCATTACGTTGTCTGCTAAGAACAATGGTAGGGAGAAGGATATTGTTAAATGAAGAACTTAGAATATGACATATATTGGGTTGAATTGTTACTTAGAATCTTTTATTCCGTAAATTGGATCAACTTTTATTTTATAATTCATTTCAGAGTAATATTGACAATGATTATTGATATTTATTTGACTCCTTAGTTGAGTCAATCGCAATGTATTTAGTAACACATTATTTAAACTGATTATATAGAAAATGATGTTTACTTTTCCCACAAACATATTATTGCTTCTATCGAAAAATAAATGACAAGAAACGTTGGGTAAAACGTTTTAAATATCTTTCGCAGCACAAATTTATCAACCATCCGAAAATGTTTAATTGTTTGTGTTACTTGCAGATATACAGAAAATCCTAACCCTATAAACCAGTATATTAGTTTAAAAGTCGAAGTTTACGATTTAGCGACCCGACATCACTGATAAGCACCCTTCTTGGAGTTAGTAAAACAGTTGTGTTTACTAGTTTCGTTTACACTTAATAGGTTAATAAACTCTGATATAATTTTTTTGTTTTAAAAAAACATTTTAGTGCACTATTGGTGTCTAAAAACAAAGTAGCTATAAGTTAAAATTTTAAAAAAGTTCTGTTGCCTCATTAATAAGATACAAGTATCTATTGATAAGAAAGGGGGAGGTATTAAAAAGTACACTGCCAATGGACTTTTGTATAAGAATTTTAAAAGTAACCGTTCTTAAATTTTACGAATGTAAAGTGAACTAGGGTAAATACCGGGTTTTATTTTCAAATATAAAAATTCAAGATATACTTTTACAAATAAAAAGAAAAACAGAATGAAAATTAATCAAAGAAAAAACTCACTCATAGTTAAATCCTATTATTTTGAAACAAAATTTAATAAAAATTGTTTGCAAATACTTTTCTTTAATTACGACAGCTTTATTGAGCAAATCTTCACTGTGCATGTAGAAGTTGATATTGCTAAACATTAAAAAGAAGTTTATAGAGAACCGGATTGAGTCTTAAATCTACAAAAAAAGAATTTACAAAGTTTTCTATGTATTTCCTTCTACGACGTCTGAATCTAATTTCAAGTTTTCAATTTCAGTTACCTAATGGTTGCCCTATAAAAGTTTAAACAATCATAACCCGCGGCATTTCCTCTGGAAACTAAATGGGATTGAACTCTAACAGGAGTTTCAAACAGCTTGTCAAAGTTATTATGCATCTACTTACTAGTCGCTGTCAGGTTTTAATGGGCATTATACAATCTCACGCGCAATGATTAATGGTGGTTCCCACATCTCTATTCATCTGACCTACACTGTAAATGCCTAACCTGATGTTTATGGCTATATCAAGCTGGTGTTATGTGCCAAACAAATTGATATGACTTTTTTTTACAAACCTACACTGCTTCACCTGAATATTTTGTTAATTTCCTACTCAAGTTACAAATTAGAATTATAGTTTAAATATTTCCTTGTATATGCCTACTTAGGTAGTGAAAATCTAGACATCCTACTCGAATAATCTTAGAATTATCTCGACACATATATGGCGACTTTGTGTATATATATTGACTCTCGAATTAGTCTCAGGAGATACGGGATTGGGCGTAATTCACCTGCGATTGTTATATATGTCACATACCTTTACATAAAATGCAAAAAAATTGAGTGATATTATTAATAATTAAGAAGGAGTTATAATAACTATTGAATATTAGTAATCATGTTCTATTTATAAACAAATATCTCTAAACACACTAAAACATTTATGATAACTTATATGATAAATGGTTTTAGTTGTAGGCTGAAAGAGGGCATTAGTAGCCTATATGCATCTTGAAGACAAGGCATAGTAAGATTGGGAATATCCTAATATGGTTTAAAATATGAAATTTCAAAATTTCAACGTTAAAAATTAGAACAGGTTTATAAATATCACAATATACCTATAAAAACGACATCTACTTATCCAGATTCTGAAATAACTTAATTAGGAAACAAACAGTTTTATACTTATTGGAAACAAGTAGGCCCTAAATGTCTATCAAACATTAAATTTTAATATGATTATAACATTGATTTTCCCTTATCTTTGTACACATGTAACTGCTCTTATAAAAATGCATTCAATTACATTATAGTTTTAATTAAATATAAAACTTGGAACCTAATAAATATCTTTACATTGCGTGTAGTAACGGTTGTTCGTGTTTTGCTAATTAAGTTTAAACGATAAATTTATGTAAAAAAAACTATAAATAATCGTGTGACGTCATGTTTATTAAAGCCGCAGGTTCAAATAATGTCCTTGACCACTTTTAAATGTCTAACCTCTGATACTGAGGTAAATTATTCCTATGTTTTCCATTAACGTTTGAATGGCGTGCTACTAGAACCATTAGGCATTCACCTTTCCGTCTTACGTTGCCCTTTTGCGTAACAGTTAAATATGATTTTCTTGTAAATGAATAATTTGTACCAATTTACCTTTTATCATGAATAAATTATTGATAGGTTTTTTCTACTAAAGCTGGTTATATATATATATATATATATATATATATATATATATATATATATATATATATATATATTAAATATGGTGATATGTTTTCTTGTAATATATTTAATAAATTAAAAATATTTTAAAAACAAGTATACTTTTATTGCACATATTATTCAAAGCTTTTCGCCAATAAAGTAGTACCATATAACCAAAAAATGGCAGCGCTGTAAAATTAATTATATAGAATGCACAAAATACCAATGAACTTGAATGATCAAATAAAAGAGAAAAATATAATATATCAAATTGGTTTAGAAAATGGATATAAAAGTAAAACTATAGATAAATTAAATAATAGCATAATAAAGAAAAAGAAAATCGACATTAACTTTGTAGATAATAAGAGAGAAAAAAATTGGACAACTTTTATATTCACTGGTAACGAAATAAACAAAATTACAATATTATTTAAAGAAAAGAATTGGCAAATTACATACAAAACTGATAATGAAATTAAAAATTTAATAAACAACACTAATAATCAAGATAATATGTACGAAAGAAATGGTGTATATAATATAAAATGTCAAGCTTGTTTTAAATTGCATGTAGGACAAACAAAAATGAAATTAAAAGAAAGATACAAAGAACATTTAAACGTTTATATGAAACCAAACATATACAAATCAAATTTAGCTACGCATTGTATAATGGACACGAGTTTCCGGAAATAGAAAATATGAAATTATTAAAAGAATTAAATAAAGGATTAAAAATGAATATATTTGAAACATTGGATATTTATAAGCATAAAGTTAAAGACAAATTAATTGATGAACGAATTCAAGTGAGATCAAGGCACCAAACTATTTATAAGGTCATTGACGTTATAGAAAAATTACATAAATGTATTACTTATAAACATATGATTCTTTGTACTACATAGGATTTAATTTTTGTAAAATTATTTTGTTACATAATTATTTTTCTGGAGATGCTGGTACTATTTTATCGGCGAAAAGCTTTGAATAATATATGCAATAAAATTATTCTTGTTTTTGAAATATTTTTAATTTATTAAACATATATATATATATATATATATATATATATATATATATATATATATATATATATATATATATATATAGTCTATTTTATTGTTTTTTTGTTACGTCAATTTAAAAACTACAGAAGAAAAAAGAAATATTTAATTCAATAAATATTGTGTTTGTATAAATATACAACGACAGGAAAGTGCATTTGTGAGTTTTATTGTGTAAGCATGGATTCTTATGTGTGTGAGAGAGAGAAAGTTTTAGAAAGACTGATACTTTTCAGGAACGCAAACATATATTAGTTTACTAAAGAATGTATTTTTTTCCTATTTTACATTTTATTAAATTGGAAACTATCTGCCCCTTAAAATATACACTTCAAGTTTAAACTGCTTTATTTATAGTAAATAATAATCACGCTTGTACTAGGACCGGGTATAGAACATGAGTATATACTGTCAAATTTAGATAAATGAGCAAATGATATCTAATAATGGCTATGAATCTACGAAAATACTTTCTAACATAAATACACAATTTCAATATTCCTAATTTCTAGAGATCCATGTTATTATATCACTTTCTTTTATTTAAATGTGTTTTTTTATTAAATCTCGTATATTTCTCATTTCCTATATAGTATATACCCTCTCAAACCTTATTACCTTAGTTGTTTTAATACATACACTAAAAACGTCGACTGCATTAAAACGTTCAAACACCGAAGGAAAGTTTTTTTCAACATTTGAAGTGACAACATTATTAAAAGTGTATTTCCATATAGCCTGTATTTATGATAGGCTATTTATTTGGCTGTACAGTATTTATATAAGACATCAATTTACATTCTACAAGAAAAGAATTAACTTTCGAAAACCAACAGGGTAAAAATTATCACATAAATACGCGTTAGTATATATGTGATGCTAGTACATAGGTTAATTTACATTAACCCAGCTGAAATTAATGTGAAAGAGAATATACACATAATTTTCATTAAGTTAAAGTACAAGAATGGATTTGTTCGTTTAACTTGAATATATGAAGCACATTCTCAGAAGCATAATTTTTTAAAGATATCCTATGGGGACTTTTCAACATAATCTCTTTGTTTCATCTTGTCTTACCTCCAGCTCATTTTCATCCTCCCCTCTCCGATGGTAACCCACACTATGTTCATAGGAAAATAATGATCTAATTCTCAATATCTAACCCTGGTTAGAAAATTCTCACCCGATGAATTTGATCTTTCAGAAGATCCGATTCCCGAACATACAATTAAAAGGAATTATAGTCTTCTATAGACTCTTTAGGGTAATTAAAATACCGTGTTAGGGTTAAAAACTAATAATACTTAATTATGGAAAAGACAATAATTGCTAATAGAAAATAACATTTTTATTTATACACGAATTTACCACTACTATCCCATTTATTTAAAGATTCAGACTTTTTAATTGTATGAAATAGTTAATTGAATTGAATTTGAAGGTACACTGTGGTGTATTTTAACAAATAAATTAGAAGACAATGTAACGCGTAAAACTATTTTTATAATTGTCAAAGAGGGCAGAGCTACTTTAAATATATCCTGCTCAGGATATGCTATACGTTTACCAGTACCAACCTATATATACCCTATTCATAGATCTTTATAAAACAATACGCTTTCTCCTAACATTCTTGCTATAAGAAAATGTAAAGGTTAGACTTATGTTTACAACGCCTTAAAAAAGGCTTCGGTTTTTCGACTTACACACCACCGGCATCATAACCATTAAGGCGTATTATTAGCTCTTCGTAAGACAATAGGCTTCCTACTAACATTGTTCTTAGCAGACAATGTAATGGGTAAACTTAACTTAAAAACACATAAAGAAAAAAAAATCTGCTTCAGTTTTTCGACCCAAATTAAGTAATATATATATTTAAAGATATTGAATAATAATAATTCTAATAATTATTTATGACATTTAATTCTAATATATAATTCATAAATACCAACAACTTAAAGCAACTGTGGCGTAAATGTTTATATTAATTAAAACAACCTCTCACCACAAATTCAACAAATTTTATTTTAACCTTATGTACATTTCGACTACAAAGTAATCATCTTCAGAGGCATTTTTACAAATAACTGTTATTGTAAAAAGTTATTAAAGTATAAAGTTATTTGTAAAAATACCTCTGAAGATGATTACTTTGTAGTCGAAATGTACATAAGGTTAAAATAACATTTGTTGAATTTGTGGTGAGAGGTTGTTTTAATTAATATAATTCATAAATATATTCGTGAATATTGTAATAAGTACAAGAAAAAATATAACAAAGTAGATCCTTCTACTTTTGCATTGTTTAAATCAGCCGCCAAAACCTTCAGACATTACTTGGAGTCACGAAAGCCTTTCTAATTCCCAGAGCTAGGTCTCTCCAGCTACACAGTTTCCCTAATTATTATTCGTAATGTTGGCAGAATAAGCGAGCAACATTCCTGAACCGATAATTTCATTGTCCTCTAAATCGTCCCTATTTTCTATTGATTGTTGTTTTATAGTTGGCGGTGTAAAGGGAAAACACTGTTTTGATTGCCAAAAAATATCGCATGACGGATAAACGCTTTTTTAATAACAAGTTAATATCCTATAGCAAAATATTGTCCTTTATTAGAGCTAAGCGTCGGTAATTATATCACACTATCGGTAGCACCGGGATTTTGATTGTTCGATGGAGGGTCTATTCAGTCGATGGCCATTTTAAAGATATCGTTTTGCAGTGTAATCGTTTATTGAAAGGTTATCATTAAAAATTCATATGACTTTTGTAGGGAGCAAATTTCGTTTAGAAATGCACTCCTGATTATGTGACCATGGGTGATCGGTAGTAGAACATTAATAAAATATGTAAAACTTTAACGACTAAAAAAGTGATGTTTTCAACAAAAAAAATACTACGGTAATGTTGTAAAATAAGGTTGTCAAATATATATTTGTATTGCATAGGACCTTTACTGGAAAGTTGTAAAATAAAACCAGAATAAAGTTGAATAGTTAGTAAAATATTCATCTTTTGCTTGGAAGTTGATTACAAGTATAATGGAAATAGCCTAGTTAAACACTTTCAAATATTGATTATTGCTAAACATAAATATTTTATTGAAGAAATAAATAATTAAATCCTTGTATTCGATTATAAAAAATTCCAATTTAAGCCAAAATGTGGTATTTATTATGGTAAAAATATTATTATTATATATTTATATAATTATATTCATATATTTCGAAAGATATAATTTAAAACTTAAAAAGTAAATATTTTGTAATATAATTATATACAATAAATGCCAAATATTTGACATAAAACTATAAATAATATTCGAGCTGGCTTGTGAGTGAAAGTTATAATTAAAGAATACAAATATGGTACAACTCACAAATATAAAAAATGTTTATTTCATACCCGTTTCAACAACTAATTTGTCGTCATCTTCAGTGAAGATACACAAATCAAATTAACTAAAAAAATTAAACAGTTTAATTTGATTTTTTTAGTTAATTTGATTTGTGTATCTTCACTGAGGATGACGACAAATTTATCGTTGAAACGCGTATGAAATGAATTTTTTTTATATTTGTGAGTTGTACCATATTTTTATTCTTTAATTAGAACATAAAATTAATTTAATTATCAATAAATCAACATATTAGGTACATTTTGGTTGTTGGGTAGCAATCTTTACATATAATAACACAATACCTCTGAAGATGGTTACGAAATAACTACAATTTACGTGGGATATATATTAGTATACATAAGTATAGACATTAGGTAACGTATTAAATTAAGATAATTACAAATAAAAACTAAGATTAAAATTGAATAAAATTGAAACTTTTTTATCGTTATAGAATAAAATAATACTATGATTAAAAATGTTATCAGGATAAAGAAAGTAACTTATTTCAATGCACCACTGTTTATGTCTTAGGTTTATTATCTCTTTTAAGTTCATGCACAGGCATAAAATGAATCTTTTCTGGAAATGTTTCCACTGCATCCCTCCATTAGCGGTTACTTAAGCGTTAATGCGCAGCATTCAACAAGGAATGTCTTCTATTGTTGTGCAGATTCAGAAAGCTCCGAGACGGAAAGGAGTTGGACGGATTAGTATAATGGAATCCGCCGCAACTGCCTTCCCGACCAGGCGCTTACCTCTCTTTTTCTCTCCAGCTGATAGTTCTGGTGACGTCATTACAGAAGTAAATCAACAGAGGCAGAATTGCTTAGTCTGCCGTAAAATGTATTACTCAAGTACGAAAAATAATTACATATATTCTAAATTACTGTACCAGCTATAATTTTATAAGAAACTGAATAATCTGAAACATTATAAAACAAATATACCTCCTAAACAAGAATACTTATAAACATTAGGTCAGAGCTATTTAGAGCATAAAGAGCCTTTCCACCGGTCAGCAGTTGAAACTCGGCTCCACCAGGAGTAAATATACTCCTTTTTGTATAATTGACTGGTTAAGAGGTTCTATATATACAGTATATATATATATATATATATATATATATATATATATATATATATATATATATATATATGTGTGTGTGTGTGTGTGTGTGTGTGTGTGTATGTGTGTGTATGTATGTATGTATGTATGTATATGAGATGTGCTTGATAAATATGTATATATTAGTTACGATAAATTTCGTAAACAATAAGTTATGGATTTATAAAATTAATTCAATGCCTGGAGCTATGCACAAGGGCTGCAAAATTCCAAGCGAGAATAATTATTCCAAGTAGAAATATTAGTCTTCACGAATACTGACTGCGTGATTCACTTTACTATAGTTATTGATAAAGTATTAAGAACGCTTTAAACCATGAGACGGTACAATACAACTAGAAGTAAATATTCGAGCCAAGTAGACGAATCAAAAAATAAACATACTAAACCTCGAAATTAGATAACATCATCCTATCAGTATCATTTGAAATTATACCACAAATGCCAGAGGATTAAAACTGTGACGTAAATGGAAAGTTTATACGATTTAGGTATTTACTTGAGCAAATATTTATGTACTTAATAAAGTCTCCTCCAAGTCTCTAATATAAATGACTATCAAAGAATGGAATTCAGTTCGATTTAGAGAACTCTTAGGAAAACGGTGGGAAAGTCTTGTTTCCCTAATTGACTATAACTTATTAACGTTGCAGCATTCAGACTGCAGCCTGGTCATGACTACTTTGCTGCTCACGTCCCCCTTATTCATTTGCTGGCGATCCTGGAATGTCTGCTGTGTGGTAGTGAAGTCATCAATGGCGAATACAGCCCTGGAGCGGGGCCGGTTCCATCTTCAAAGAGGGCCACTTTACTGACCAGCGTGTTCCCAAATGGTTCAGTTGTCAAATGTCGACGTTGGATAGTAAATAGGTATTTATGTATATCATGGTAGAAATATGTGAAATCCTTGTATTTCACTGATATCGTGCAGTGTAGGAAATGAAACAATCTTGAAAGCAGCAAAGGTAGCAAAACACACACACACACACACACACACACACACACACATATATATACATATACATATATATATATATATATATATATATATATATATATATATATATATATATATATATAGATATATACCCACTATATAGAGCAATAGAAGCATAAATGACAATGTAAAATTTGTATTTGATAAAATAGATATAAAACCATGAAATGTGCTACAGAAACCAGGTCAGAATATATGAATCTAAAAGACGACGAGAAACAATAGAAAAAAGGTTTTTTCTTGGAATTACTATTCATAGAGTTTCAAACAAGAAATATGTGAAGATGAAATAGAAATATGTTAGATATTAACTACCTGAGTTGAAAGGAAAGTGTATATAATGCATTGATAAAGATAGATGAAAGGTGAGTTTCAAAAATGACTCAAGAAAAAAGTCAATAGTTTTCCTTTTCATATATATGGCGACTCTCCCCATAAATCACCTGCGGAATAAAAAATCAGTTCTCGAAAGGTATCATGGAAAGATTAAAACATATATAGAAACCAAGATTATTTGAAATCAACTGGGGCCCGGGGTTGGTTTCTAATTATAAAAGTTAGTTAGTACTTATATTACCAAAGTAGAAAATTTGAATACATTTTAGTTCCAAAATGGTTATTTAGTTTCAGATCGCCAAAAAGTATATTATCGATCATTAATTAGTTTTCTCACAGTTTTTGCGTAGAAAACGGAAAATATTGGCGTTTGTAATTTATTGTAATAGCTGTCGTTCAATCAAGGTTCAAAAGGAAAGTTACACTTTGCCTGGTGAACTATCCTTATATAGATCAACATTTCATTTATTAAAACAATTAGATAGACAAAATTGACTGAATGACCTATGGTTTTTATATCACTGGTTAGGGATAGTTATATTCATAAGTATATAGGAGTCCTTAGTAAAAGCGATCTAAAGTAAAGACATAATATTAATTTAATTTTAGGTATCTAACGGGAAGTTATGACGAATTGTATGGGCAAGTATACCTTTATGACGAAACCTACATCAACTTGTATCAGAGAGTACTGAAGTCCAGAAAGTAATAACATATAATTAACTACACCCTTAGGCTATATACAGTGTTGTATTATTTGAATATATAAAACGGAAAATACTTGTAATGTCAGTTGTAAATCACAGAAATGTACACTTGTATTACGTGTATTATTGTTGTTGATGTAGCTTTGAATTTATTATTTACCAAGCTACTTCGCCCTGTAGCCATGCCAGTGTCGAGATATTCTGATGTTTGTTCAGAAATTTTTAGATTCATTCTTTTGAATCCCTACTTGGGGCCTGGTTTTGCGTTAGATTCTTCAGCTACTCGTCTTCAAACCGGTCCTTTAGCGATGGCACGTCTTAGCTCGTAGGCATTATACTGGCTTCAGCCAACTAAATTTAGATGATTAGAACTTTGGGTTTGGCTTATCTAAAAGATAAACTCTAATGCTACGCGGGGTGAGGTAGCACAAGCAAGCTAATCAGATTGTTCGCTAGCAATCCTTGTCAAATGCTACTTCAAAGCAAAATACATTCAATATACCACTTACGGATATCCAATCGGGCTGCAAACACCGGTCCCTGTGATTATATACAATCGCATGCCTCTTACTGGATACATTCCAACAGCAATAAAACCTGAATGTTTTGAAGATTCGTCCTCAAGTTTCTTTCCTTCGTTCAACTAGATTCTAAATTTTATAATTTCTAACAATACTTTTCATAGTCACAAAAGTATTTAACTGAGCAGAAACTGGAAAGTTTGGTAATCATCTAACTTAAAGCAAACCAAACAATATGTGTGGCCACGATCAATCTGACTACCTTGGTATTTGTAGAACAAGAGAAGAAATACGTAAAACGAACAGTAAAGAGAAAATGAAAATCGAAATATGTTTGGTGAACCCCAAAAGAAAAACGTTTATTGGGCTATGTTGGATTTGTCTACAAACTAACAAAATACTGATAAGAAGATGCAAGCATCCA
This sequence comes from Prosapia bicincta, assembly GCA_036971475.1. Taxonomy (NCBI): domain Eukaryota; kingdom Metazoa; phylum Arthropoda; class Insecta; order Hemiptera; family Cercopidae; genus Prosapia; species Prosapia bicincta. The sequence goes on from JBAIZL010000002.1 coordinate 163,912,197, forward strand.
TTAATGGGAACACTATTCCTCCACATAACCTGCAGTGCTAAATATCTCACCCTCAAGGCCATGTTATTAAAGATTATAGAGCTGAACAGATCTTATTAATTAAGCTTCAAATACATTTTCACGCCTTCACCATTATTTGTCTCATTTCCTCAGGTGCCTTCTCTTCGAAGTTTCGTCCATGAACTGCCTTTTTCAGTTCAGTTGTGAAGAGACTGTTTAAAAGAGCAGTCGTTGACCGTTGGAAAAGCAGACACCTTCTCTTTTCCCACTGCAGCCGTCGTAGAATAGGTGGCAGTTCACCAATTTGTTGTGATAGAGAGTTAAAGAAGATTAAAAAATAGTGTAAAGAAGAAGAGATATAGCTTAGAGCACTAAACACTTATCTCCAAGTCAAAAGAAACAAGAAGTAGCGATTGCTAAGAATAATATGAGCCCACTATAACGTCCAGAATTCAGCTTGGGTGAAACTACTAAGGCTAACGGTTTGTAATCGCTCGTAAGCTTTACTTTAAGTCCTGGACTGGTAGCGTTTTACTCCTGTCAGACACTATCGCTGTTTCAAAACCTTTGCTAGTTTCTAGTTCAATAAAAGTTCCTTACTAATCCGACCTCAACCTTGTGACTCCTGGCCATATTACTTTCGACAGATCCTTCGTGCCTCACCACGGTAAATACCTGTAAGAGTCTTTCGGTTTCACTGTAAGGTCTGGACTAGTTACTGTTAAGCCCAGGGAACGCATTCGAACTCCAATCTTCGGCTTTGACCGCTTTTCTAGTACTACTTGAGACCAGTAGAACCTTCCGAAGGTTCGGGTTTGTGTACGTCTATCCCTGTGTGATTTCTTCAGACCATGTTGTGCAATCGAAACTTATCCACTCTCACTTGGGTATATCTAATTCTGACCCTCAGACTTGTTACTTTGTTCTAGATGCATATGATCTCATCCCATTACACCACCTCAAAAGCCGGTAATGGAATTGCTTCGCATCTTTTCAACACCAATTAAAAAGATGACCACACTTAAAATCCTTTCCATTTCATATTTTAAGGTACATCCCAGAAATGAGTAACGCGTAACTAAAAAGTTCTAGGAATGAACTAAAAGCTCCGGAACCGTCTCCACACAAACTCTAAAACACAAACCTTCACCGACTCGTGTTGTCTTACAAAAACAGTGCAGGAAATAGCCTCTCAGCCTACAAAATAACTAAGGAAACCCAAAGACGTTTGCTGTTATGTCTGTCTAGATCAAAAGTCTTATTTCTTTGCCGATCACTCCATGCTACAGTAACATAACAAAATCATAGTGTTTGAACAAGTTACATGTAGATGCAGATCTAACTCATCCTACAATTTTTTCAAGTGGTGGATCGCAATTAATACGTAGCATTTAGCTTCACTAGGTAAAGAAATGAGCGTGAGTCACAACTACTTTAACGATTACCCCAAAAATCTAGGTACTTCGGGATAATGTTTAAAATTAGCTCAAATTTTAGAGCCACATTGTGGCATTGAGTCTGTTAAAAGCTCTACCATATCATTGCCAGATCTGACATCCTGTTTCCACTCCCCATCATTCTGTTGATGTACAACACGTTTAGCAAACCCATACTCATCTATTCAGCCCACGATTACCTTCCTTCTATACAAAACTGAAAAGAGATAACTGCGCCTCTTTATCAAATCTTCACGCTTGAAGTGATAATAAAACCTAGAAGGTTAAACACATAACTATACCCAGTGAATTAAATGTACCGCCCATTGTCTGCAAAATAACTGCAGTAATAAAAGACTTAAAAGAGAAATGCTTGTCCACATTTCTCGGTATTAGTCCCGGTCATGACACAATTGCCTCTTATTTAGGTTTCACTAATGTTGGACTAATTCTGAAAGCCACGTCTCTAATAATTGAAGCCATTGCAAATTCAGTCCCATACATCATATATGGAAGAGGTTTTGTAACGTTATGATTTGGTAAATAGTATATTCATTATTTGAGTTACTATTAGAATTGATTTCAAAAAAACTTCTGTAGCGATAAAATTATTTCATTTTTTTTAAAATGAAGTATACACTTTGTTAAGATTATTTTCTTTAATTTTAATTTTTACCGCGGGTAAATGTTCAGCTTATTCATCAGAAGGCTCCACAGTCTTATATTTCAATACCTTTAGTTAATTTTGTTGTGAAACTTCATTGTAGGTCACCCTTCGATAGTCTTTGATGATTAAGGTAGTCGAAATGTACATAAGGATTTAGGTCGACAAAAACGTATTACTTAGGTACAATGTTATTAGTATTTTTAGTCTCGTTTGGGTTCATTGTCTGTTTACTTTATTGTAATATTACCACAGAGTTAATTTCCATTAATCAAATTAGTAACTTGTGCCATTGGTTTTACACCAGATAAAGACAATTTCACATTATTAATTTTATTTAAATTAAATTCTCCTAAATTCTTGGTAATAATTTGAAATTTTCAATGTCCTTACAATATTAGTTTCCTAGAATATCCATTATTAAATATTATTTCATTTACATGATTCATAATAAGAGATAATATAAAAAGCACATAAATAATAATTACGTAGGCCTATTATCCTTTCAATTATTTCCATGATAAAACTAAATAAATTTGGAAAACATTAGTCTAAATAAACCCTAGAAAAGTCCTTGAAACATCTTAAAAGAATTGAAACTATAGCTGTATTTTTTCCGATTATGTGACGTTAGAACTTATGAAATTCAGTCATAAATAGCAAAACTGATCTAAACCCTTACCAATGATAAAGTTTAGGCTTACTGAAGTTCAAATAAAATGTAAAAACAATGATTTTTCACATATATATTTTTAAATTACTAAGCTGTATTTATTCATAGCCTCTTTAAGATAATCTTAGTAGTTATCAAGTTCCATTTTTGGTATGGTAATGAAACGAAATCAGCTTGTTACTGAATTAGACGAATTTGATGCCACCGATTTTTACAAATACGGGTGTAGAGAACATCCTCAGAAAAACAGAAAACATTAGTGCTGATGTTCCAAAAACTTGAAAAAAAAAACAAAAATAACCTAACTTAGCTGAGAACTTTATAAAATGAAAACCTAAACGGTCAATGATGACGTGCGGAAATGCTAATACGTAGCTCATACCAAAATGAAGGCCACTCGGTCAAAAAATTAGCTTTGGTTATCAAATCTTACTTTTTTTATGACCAACTTTATGATGAAAAGTAGCTAGTAACATTATTTTTCCGCCTACACTTAGTTTTACAGAGTTTACATATTCCCTCTGCTTCCAAGTTCTTAATGACTATAAACTATTTTGAAGTGTTTGTTCACTTGAAAATTGGTGACATCTGCAAGTGATAGTAATCGGAAATTAATAATTTCAGGAATTGGATTTATATACGAATATTTAATATGACCACATTTTCAAAAGATTATGTAGAAGAAGAACACTGAAAGAAATGAGAGTGTTCGGGATGAGTTTATTTTTTTTAAATAATAAATCTCGTCTTATTAGACCAACCATTAACTTTTCTTGCATAATCTTAACCTAATTACTGTTAAAGTGCCCATTGACCCATTAGTTTTTTTCTGAACATTGTCAATACATATTATATTAGAACAAGCACAGTACAACACAACACTACACTAACTCAAACGGTTTGGTTCTCTTCAATCTTCTAACTATGGACCTGAATTATAGTAACAATAAAAATGAAAATGATTGCTCAGCGCTTCTCCTCCTACACATGGTGTCCCTTAATAAGAACTCGTGACTTTAAAGGTGAATCTAATAGTCAATATTTTCTTCGAATCAAATTAGCCTATTCATTCAGCAATGAAGAAAAACGAGGAACGGTAAATTAATTATATTTGCTTGTATTGTCAACTATAATACTAATTAATCATCATCTAATTTTATGTTGTTTTTTTCTCGTTTTCAATTGTTCATACGGTTTTTATCAGAGTAAAGGAGAAAACAATTGTTTGAAACATAGAAAAATAAATGTTTTTTGTTTTAATTTATACAACATTAAAAGTGTTTTTACTAAAGTTAGACTTTACAGAATAACCTACTTGTGTGTATTTTAAAAATTTAATTACTCATAATTATTTGTAAGAGTTATATAAAGTCCTTTAATTATGACAGGATTACACAATAACTGTGTGGAACAGAATATAAAAATTTTAAAAAATGCATGGTAAAACCCTTAAAACTAACACTTGAGAACTTGACATTAGCACATGGTTAATAGCGGTGGCAAAGTGGAGTGTTTTGAGACCAACATTATCAAGGGTGTTTACGCATTAACTGTGAGATAATATTTCACTTTGGAGTGGTGTTTCAAGGCACCCTTCAAGAGGGCATAGAAATGCTGCCTGAATAGGAAGCTGCCTCACCCCTTGACCTTATTGCAGCCCTCTTCTCAACTTACTAGGTGTGAAAAGCTATTTTCTACTTACAAGTTATACATTCATTTATAAATATCCGTGCTAATGTTATACTATTAAATTCCAACATCTACCTTTTTGGAAACTGTATTTGTAGCACGCTCTCATTATTATACTTAATACAATCTCCATAAAATTACTCGTTTTTTAAATATAAATTTTTTTTATTACTTGGTTTAGATGCTTTAAAAGCTCAAAATGGTTCTGCACCAATTGGGCTCAAATTTTGACAATACACACAGATCGCTTCAAACATTGTGGTTATAAATGCTTCAAGTCAGTAACATTAGCACAAACAAGCATTAAAGCTTTCCTAACTGTTCACTCTGTGCCAGCAACCACGCCGTTACTTGTGTTATTAGCTAATGCCAATGTGAAATATTACCTGTTCCAAAATATTTTGTTCAATATCAAAACAAACATATCCCCTTCAATCCCCTTCAGATAATTGTACAATCTATAATTAATATTCACTTTATTCGAGAGACTTTAACGTGATCATGTAGTGACCTAGCTGTGACTGCTTCATTTTCGTCTTGAACAAAGTTATAACACCGCTATCTCCAGTCATATGTCCAATCAAGCATTTTCCAATTAACGTGGGAATTTAAGGGAATTCTAACTACAAAATGCAAATCATAAAATAGTGTGGAACGTCTTCTTGAATACGCCAGGAAGGACTAACTAACCATTTCTTATCAGATTGCGTCTGCCAATGGTTGGATCATAAATGACATAGTCTTAGCTCACTACTCCCGTAGCCTCAGAAGTATTGCAAATTTGAACTCTGAAACTACATAACTAAAGAATTTAAAAGCATACGTTGAATTTGTAAAAACATTCTTTAACTTTTAATTAAAAAATAAAAATATGGTACAACTCACAATTATAAAATGTTTTATTTCATACGCGTTTCAACGACTAATTTGTCGTCATCTTCAGTGAAGATACACAAATCAAATTAACTAAAAAAATATATATTATATATATAAATATATATATATATATATATATATATATATATATATATATATATATACATATACTTATCAAATTTTTAGGTAATTTGATTTGCACTGAGGATGACGCCAAATTAGTCGTTGAAACGCGTATGAAATAAAATATTTATATGTGTGAGTTGTACCATATTTTCATTCTTTAATTATAACTTTCACTCACAAGCCAGCTCGAATATTATTTATTTTTTAACTTAATTATTTTAAAGATAGAGCACCAAATTTTTGAGCCATCTAGTTGTGCGTTGAATAAAGCGAGTTCTGAAATGACGCTGACATGGCCTCAAAAGGTTTCTAGTTAAAAAGGACATAGTTGGGATGGAAATAATTAAAGTTCTTGCTGATATAGGGATATACCCTAATTCGAAGTATATCCACCCTTTTCCCGAACACTACATATTCAATAACAACTAATTTATAAGAACTAATTCCAAACGGGGTTACATTTTACATTAACACGCACTCATAATACGTAAAAGAGTAATCAATATACATCTTTCATAGGTTTTCGCATGAAAGTACTTTTATGAACGGTAAACAATCACTTGTTAAATTGTATGAAGCAAGTAAAATTTTTTATGACAAGGATGACGTTGCAACAATTGGCTTGTTGTGATTTACAATGTCCGAAGATTTTCCGAAAAACATAGATGTATATAACAGTACCTTTTATAAACTAATGCATATAATGCTCCAATTATACAAATAATATCAATCAAAAATACTAATCAAGAGAAAATGATACAATACATCTCACCAATCTAGTGTCAATATAAAATTATATTGGTAAAGGGTAATTACAGATTAAAAATGGAAAGCAACAACATCCTTTAAAAATTAGAAAAATAATAATAAAACTACAAATCTTATTACTCTATAGCTCATAACTATTACTCATAACTATAAAATGTTATGATTATTCTAAACTAATATCACAGAATAATTTTCATACACACACACACACACGCGCGCATATATATATATATATATATATAATCTTTTAGATTTTTAATTTTCACGTAGTATGTTTTGGTTTGAATGTATTACATAATTTATCGAAATAAATTCGAATCATCGTGCCTTTATTGTTTAGTGTCTAAAAATTAAATCATTATCACTAAGAAAGATATCGATAAGACATATAGTACCTACAGACATCTAAAATTCATGCATAAGATTAAAAGGGTAAAAAAGTAATATTTTCATATTTTATTAAGAATCGAAATCTTATGCATAAATATGTTTAACATTGATAACATAGGCCTCCTCCTTCAGTATGTTTCTTATTACTAGTTTCTAATTATTCACTAAATACTTTTTTATTATCAAATAAATTAAACATTTTTATAATTCATTTTATTACTAGCTACTATAGTTATTTTTCTTAAATTTCAATGATATATATATATCTATATATATATATATATATACATATGCTATATAGTATATAAAATAAATACAGTATATGCTAGTAGTATATATATATATATATATATATATATATATATATATATATATATATATATATATATATATATATATATAAATATCGCAATATGTTTTCTTGTGTATTAATAAAGAACGAAAGTCAATATACAAATACAAGAATTATAATTGAATTTACAATTCAATTTGAATTGTAAATTCAATTATAATTCTTGTATTTGTATATTGACTTTCGTTCTTTATATATATATATATATATATATATATATATATATATATATATATATATATATATATGTACATATATATATGCTGAAAATAGTATCTTCTGATATGCTTTATTAGTAACTTTGATTTTTTATCTATGAAAATGAATAATCTATAATATTATTCTCTTTTTCATGTTTAAAGGCTAATACTATTTTTATTTTTATTATTTCTATGTAATAATCTAATTATTTACTATCACTACATTGGTTTGTTTTATTCTATTATGTTTATTATTATTAATGCTAAAATTGTTATTTATATTTAGAGTATTGTATGCATTCGTTAGCAAACGTGTACTTCTACGTAGTAATCCAGGCTTGATATCACCAGGCAAGCAAACGACGTCTTTGTTTTAAACAAAGGTACATCGTATAGAAGGTGTATCACACTACATACAAAGGTATATATAATATAAAATCTTGTACCTAATTAGTCATTTAAATAATATGTCGATTGCCAAAGATAAACACAAAATTTCAGTTTTATTTGTTCAATAAAAATATAACTTGATTTGATACAACTATAAAGCAAATAATGTGGCGATACTTGTCATTCCCTCGCTTGTACAGTTATATATAATTGGTCGTTAACAAGTTATTGTATGTTTAATTTTCGTTTAAAGAACGCGTTATTTCAAGGTGGAGGAAATAAAATGTAGAAAGTAACCGAAGTTTTGGCTTTTAACTTATAAGTAAGCATCATTTACTTAGACTATATAACAAACTAATGAAAATTTATATTCGAATTTATATGTCTCGTATATAAGTTTTCAAATTATATATGATAAACGACCTTATAAATATTATAAAACGATATTGTTCTCTATAGCATAAAATTAATTTACTAAAATTAATCCTACTGGTGATGAGGGAGAAGCAAAGCCTCTGCGGACAGAGAACGATCAGTGTACTGGATAGATTATTAAAAGGGTTAAAGGGCATAACCTCCGCTAATCCGGAATGCAGATTATATCTAAAGGCTCATTGTTTTATTTATAGAAAATGTTTTAAAAAAAGGACAATTTTCAAAAAGCTCTAACAATATTATTTGTGCAGTGTTGACGTCGCTCTTAATATATTTTGATATAATGATATAAAGAGAATAATTTCAAATTTTTAAAAAGTAATAAACGTTGATAATAGATATAATTTATGTCGTGACGTGAGCTCCAAAATACTATCAGAAATATCAATTAACAATAAAGTTAAGAACCGTCAACCGTTAGACAACGACTGACGTAACAAGAGTGAGAGGTGAAGGACGCGTTAGGCTTAGATAGAGGCCGTTGCTCGCACGCTTGCATGAGCTTTTTCATTGTGACAACTACTTGTTGCAAACAATAGGAACGGCTTACAGTCAATTTTATGCCCAATGAGTTATTCTTTTATAAAAGGAGAGGGTGTGAGCTTTTCCCTTATCACTAAAGTAGAACGAGTATGAAAAGAACCTAACTTATTAAAATTATTGAAGCATTTATGTTATGTTGTAGATACAAACAATATTTCTATTAAACATTAAATGAAATATGTAAAGTGATTATTTATTATTAAATTAGAAAATCTTGATCATCAGTTATTATTTATAAATTTTTAATTTTAATCCTTACAATATACCCTTTTTAATGTTTATTCTGGAATGCATAATAAATGTGAAATGTATTTGTCACACAAATCACAGAAATGTCATAAACACCATGTTCAAATCCTTTCGAATATACATGATTTAGACACACACACACACACACACAAATTACACACACATACATACATATATATATATATATATATATATATATATATATATATATATATATACATATATATATATATATATATATATATATATATATATATATATATGTATATGTATATATATATATATATATATATATATATATATATATATATATATATATGTATATATATATATATATATATATACATATATATATATATATATATATATATATATATATATATATATATATATATATCACTTACACTATATGTACAAAAACAAGACTATTGCTTGGTATTTATGCGAGTTGACTTTGGAAGATTGATAGTATCTCCATTATCGAGCAACACTGACAGATGGTTGTAGTAGACTGCGAGCGTATGGAATTTTCGTTGTCAAGTGGTTAAAACATATCAAATATCCCAAAAAAATGGATACAATAAAAAAACTATAGATAAATTAGAATTAAAAATATTAAATTATTTAAAACAAAATAAAATCGAACTACAAACAACAACAAAATGGGCCACAATCACATACACAGGGTACAACATAAAATAAATACCTAAAATACTAAAAATTAATAATGTTAACATAGCTTACAAAAACACAGGAAACATAAACAATAAAATAAACCAACCGGAAAAAAATGTGTCCCACTCTTAATACCTGAAGATATATATAAATAATTGAATGCCCAGACTGTAATAAAATATACATAATCCAAACAAAAAAGAAAATAAAATACAGCTACCAAGAGCACCTGAATCAATACATCAAACCTCAAAGTTACAATTCAAACTTAGCTACATACGCCATCAAAAACAAACTCACATTTCCCACATTAGAAAACATACACCAAATAAAAAAAGTACAAAAAGGCCTCAAAATGACAATCTGGGAACAACTATCAATTTATAAATATTAAAAATATATCATAAACGAACCAATACAAATAAAATTAAAAACAATAAATTATTCAACCTAATAGACAAAATTAATCCCAAGACAAACTTGAAAGACTCCCACAGTGCAGTGAATCTGAAAAAGAACAATAACGGTACAACCACGTGACACCGGAAAATCCACACAAAGCACAGTCTACTACAACCCCCGGTCAGTGATGCTCGATAATGGAGATACTATGGAGTTATATATATGTATATATGTGTGTGTGTGTGTGTGTGTGTGTGTGTGTGTGTGTGTGTGTGTGTGTGTGTGTGTGTGTGTGTGTGTGTGTGTGTGTGTGTGTGTGTGTGTGTGTGTGTGTATTACAGATCTAAGGAATAAATAATGGATAATTTATAAAAACACTTAAACCCATACTTTTAATCAGATACAGGTGAAAAGAATTCAAGTTTTGCAACATGTCTCTATGAAGCAGTATTTTGCTGTCTGTGATCGTAAGGCACCTGGAGGTTCTAGTTTCAAATAATTTTCATTAGGAAATAAGTCTTAAATTTAGTATTTAATAGTGAAAATAGGGATTTTAATATTTTTTTTAAAATTACACCTGAAATTTTATTATTGAAATTATTGAAAACTATGATCCCTTATCATGATGTTTTTACCAAATTTTACATTAAAAAACTATTTTCCTTTAAAAAAATACCACTAGTCTCAATCTAAAAAATTCATGTTGCTCATGATGTAGCTATATTACATTGTCTTTTTTTAATTTTTTTATTCAGTATGAATAATTGAAATTATATTTTTTTCTGACTCCATCACTTATAACAGTTTTGAGTTTTTATAAAATGCACATTCCTGAGTAAACGTTTAACCTAGCACGTCGTTTTCATTCCTTTGTGTTCGTAGTGTGTGAGTGGCCTCGATAAATCGATGATCACAACAAGCGATCCGCTACATAATAAAAAATGAGAAACACTGATATAAACTATAAAATACACGTCTGCTTTTATAATAATATTGATAATATTAAAATAGTGATACCTAAGGGTTTTATAGGAAGAATATAGAAAAATTACATTTATACATACATGATATCAGATAATTATTCAATAAATAAATAAACAGACGTCACTTCGTTTAAAAATGTTATACAAAATCGATTACGAGAATATTGGTAAATTTCAAGGAATTATTCAACTCAGAAAACAACCACTTTTATTGAAAGCTCAATGCAAGTGTATTTATTACTAAGGTAGGGTATTTATCTGAACTCACGTTATTCTTGACTAACCCTTACGATCTAACGATGCTATTACAAGGGTATACGCGACCAGTATAGCCCTCTACCGAGACAAAGAAACAAACTTATTGCAGAAAAATGTTTAAAAAAATACGTAGTATTGTCTGTTAATGTAAAAATCTCGTAATAAACAATTAAGTATGCGAATGTAAACATGAAAACTGACTTAAAATGTATAACGAAATAAGCAATCAAGTTGCTTAATAAATTTGTATATTCTTTCTCATTCAGACGGTTATGAATGTATATTCAGTTGGAATCTCAAGAGCCAGTGTTGTTTATTTCATTACACGTGTCTTAACATTGGTAGCGTGATCAAATGTTTGCGTGAGGTTGGCATACATCCCATGAGAATTTTATGATGTAGTTTTAGCTAAAGTTTTTATGTATTCTAGACCTATTTTGTTTATATAAATTGTATACTTTATTTTACCAACAAATCTTTTCTTTGTACGCTACTGTTCAAACAATTTGGGACACTATCAGATACGAAACTAGTTGTCTATGCAACGTGTAAAGTAACACAATTGTTGAGAACACGATGAGAACGGTCAATTAAGTTTGGTGATGAGAATAAGAGTGAAAGCCTGTTTACGCAAGGGAGGAAGCCAGTACATTCGCATGAAGGTAATACTACAGAGGAAGAAGAAAGAAATAAAAAGTTAAGAGATACGCCTGTACTAAGCGAAAACAGTATTTAAGTCAAGAATGGGAAATAAATATATTCTAGTACTTGATACCGATGCTACTTTTTGTAAATAGAACTACTATGGCGTTTAATAGAGTAAATGGCAAATTTATACAAATAAAATTTATATGGGATTTATCTGTTACAAATGCAATACATTCTTACTCCATAAAAATTGTGCAATATGTGATAGTTTTAGTATGTGGATAGTTGCAATATGTGTATATCAACAAATATGTACTTACAGAGTTTATGGGAAGTGTAAGATTGATTATTACGAAAATTAATCCATGTTCAACCTAAATGGTAAAAAACTTTACCCTATTTTCAAGACTTGTATATGGCTCTAGACAAGAAAATAACAAATAAATAAGAACATGAATGTACTGTATATAGAATGTAAAATATTGATTTATACAAGTGCCATAAAAGATATGAATAGCTTATTACAGTAGAACCCAAATGTCAGCATCGATATTGGCAGGACCCTGTAAAAAATTCGGATCATTGGATTTGTCGAACAACATTAATTGGCGTAGGCTATGTATGTTGCTAATTGGGGGATAAATATTTGGTTTCTAAGCTTAAGGGTTTTTTTGTTGAAGATGTGGGCCCGAAATTCAGCTACACATAAAACTTGTTGGAAAAACTACATCTATAATTATTTTTTTGTTGCTGCTTTCATTGTTTTTCTTGAAGAGCTGTACCAGCGTTTATAAATATTAACATAATGTTTAAAAGTGTAAGTTTTCTCCTCCTAATGCCTGAAATTGTTCATTTCCTACATTACCGTTGAGTACCGTACATGCGAGCCAAATCAAGCTCAATCTCAAGGTTACCTGTTACAGTGGTTGACCCGTAACCCTTTTATGTGATTTGTAATTAGTTTATCAGCCTACGATAAGACAACTATTTTTATTTTAAAAGCAATGTTAAACGACAAGCCGCACATACAATCAAAACAAGAAACAAGTTAGATACCAGGGCCGCGGACGGTTATCTTAATTAGAAACGATACAGAAAAGCACTGATACGGTGACTAAGCATCCACATAATCTTTTCTCTGCGCCTCCTCTGGCTTCGCGAAGAAAAGGCCATATGTAGAGAGAATCATTATTTTGTTTCCTCAAAATGTGAAGGCGATTCGGATAATCAGCGATTTTAAAAAAGGATTTCGGATAGTTAGGGACCTACTGCATATTTTTATTTTTAAAGTATCTTACTAACTGTAATATTAGTTTGAATTGGGATATATATTTAGAATATTTATTTAAAGGTGGAGGTGTTATATAGAATAGTTTTGCTCTGACCAGGAATTACAGGGGTTATACAAAATTACTTGGTTTTTAGATCTCAACATGTAAATGACAGTAAATAAAGGAGATATTGTATATAGGTTGCTTTGTGTGCTTCACAAAGGCTATTTGCTGTTTACCCACACCTACACACATACACCAACGTGTTTACCCACACCCCTACACACTCTCTCACAAACCAATATATAAATTTACCTCCGTATCGTTCCACCACATGTGCAGTCGGTAGTTTCGTAGAACAGTTGGATTCTCATTAATATGATCCACAGCCAATTTAACAGCGGGCATTACACCACGGCCGACGCTACTTTCTGGAACGTGCCTGCCGAACGGGAAGAAACCGGCTATGTAGACATCGTGGCGTTTGTTGAGACCCGTGGGACGCTGAGAACCGGCACTGGGTGTTTGTAGTACCACCGCTAAGGCCCATATACAGAGCCAACATGATGTCATGACCGCCTCAGAAGCACTGAAAAAAAAAATATTTTGTTTTATTGATATAAATAATATATAAGTACATCATTTATTTAAATTTCAATCAAATATTCGTTTATTATTGTTCATAAAATAAGAATAATTTATAATTTTCTTTATTTACTCAATTATTGTTAGAATTCAATAACTGACTAAATATATTTCAGTCAATATCATGATTTCAAATGTTTGTAAGTAGAAGTAGATTAAGCTAAACTGAAAACTCTGGTACACACAATAAATAACTTGTTTGTTTATTTTTATGCCAGATTGGCTAAAAGGTAGTCTCTAATATTGTAAACCTATAGTTTTAATGTAATATTATCCTTTTAAAATCATTGTAATTTAGTGAAATAAGTGTCCCTGAAGAGGATATCATATAAATGTCGAAACGTTTGGAAGTGCGTTTTCAATATTAAAATTGTCGGTCATTTGAATGAAACATTTCTACTAATTGATATTTTAACATACGTAAATTATTTCAAATATATATAGATTTAATCATTACACTTGTTTGTATTATCTTGGTAAAAAAACTAGTTACTGATTTATTCAGCAGACGCATTTCGCGCTAGGTCAGCTCATTTTTCAATGCTGTGAATTACTGACAAGACTCTTACTCAGATGTCTTGTGTTGGTGTGAGCCTATGGTGTATTTTTCTTCTGTGGTGTGTTATTTTTCATAGAGTAGTTTATAAGTATGTGCTCAAATATAGTGTTTGATTAAGAGTGTGTTTTGTCTTTTAGAAAGTGTTGTGGATAGTATTTATGGTGCTTATATATCTCATAGTTTCCTATAGTTTGAAGTGTTTTGCTTGTATAGATGTAATGTAGAATATTTAGATTGGTGTCTATGTCAGTCTGCGAGTGTAGTGTGTTTTGTATGTGTATGGCGTAGTTTGATGCGCTGACCTAGCGCGAAACGCGTCTGCTGAATAAATCTGTAGTGTTTTTTCGCCAAGATAGTACAAACAATTATAATTTCTATCAAAACATCCAAACCTCAAGATGTACAAGATAAAAATTGCAAAAATTTAAATCTTCTATAGTACTTCATTGCCTAATATGTTTTGAAACTGAAAACAATAAGAATCGCTTAATATACGCAATTTTGATAAAGAAATTAACTTGAGCATCATTTACTAACGGTCTCCATTCTGATATGGGTTCACTAATTTTCTAAGACAGCCTAGTCTATTTTCCACACATGTCTCTACTAAAATTAACATTTTTTCTGAGGGGGTGAAAAATTCGTACGTAATATTTAATTTCAACTATACCAAAAACAATATTGTTACAACACGTCCCTAGCTACTTATTTTGAGGTTATACTTCTGTTCAACATTGTGTTTATTTTGTGTATATTTTTAATTATTATATATCAGCTTGATAACATTCTGTAATGTAAGATAGTTTTCTAAAGGCTTCTTAAAATAACAGTTGTTTTAATTTAGTGTTGTTTTTGGTGTTTATATAAACTGTTGGGACTTCCTACTCTCGTCTATTAGACTTTTGAGTTTTAACTGTCTATATTATTTTGATTTATTGATTTTCCAGCTAAGAACGTCTTTTTTCTGGTCATCAACCTATGGAGTATCTATTTTAAGATTTCGATAGTAGTATCGATATTAATATTTTCTCTTGGCCTAAGCTATATTAATGTAATTCCATATTACTCAAATTGTTATTATTATTTTATAACCTAATTAAATATGTTCTTATGGCATTTTAATGAAATGGAACATCCCATCTTAGATATGATTATTTTCAACCAAATTGTAAAACAAAACATCAAGTATTTTTTTATATTTACTCATGAAATTATCAAAAATAACATCGTTAGCAACCTAAAGTAATTATCGCCCGAAAGGAATGTTTAAATAATTTACGATTCCCGTGGTTGTAATTCAGGAAAACAACATTTAGAAATATCCCCTTTTTTATCAGTTATGAAATCGTTTAATATGGTTAAAACCGTTAGTATTTCATCTTTTTACCACTATTGAATGTTTTCTAAACCATTCTAGAACAACCAGAAAATAAATAAACGGCAAAAAATGTTTTCTATATAACACACTTTTTTTTACCAGAACCAATAATTAATTTTAAGTTACTTCGAAAGATTAGTGTTTCCCTTGATATACTTTTGGTTATAGCTTGGGTGCCTCGAAATAACATTTCTGATTTAGGAAGTAAAGAAAAAAGTTGTTTATTTCTTTCTTTCTAATTTCGTCGAAGTGGGATTGATGAGGGAAAAGCTATTGATTGAACGAAATCAAATGTCAGAAACAGTTTAAAAATGTTGAAACTTTCCTGATTTCCTCAACGGGAAACTCCATTTTGTTTTCGCTTGATGTGTGAGTTTGTTGCTACTGTCGAAACTAACCTGGATACGACTGGACAATTCAATAGAATTATGTAATATCAAAGAATATTTTTTTAAATAATATCCTTTAGGTTTTTATAAGGAATAAAATTATTATAAAAGAACAGATGGCTGTTTCCACTTTGTTTTCGAATCAAATACTTGGTAACTGTACCTTAAAATAGTAATTAAGCTACATTATGAATTATGGACGAATAGATAGAAATGTAATTTAGGTTTAAAGACTTTATTAAATAGAGTCAACGTAGAGTAACGCTAAACAGAAGTATATTTTAATTTTTCTATAATTTCAAGAAAAATTGCTTCATGCTATTGCCTAATGTTTTTATTTATCAAATGACCTTTAGTTTCGAATGTTTCAAAATGCTAATTGAAACACTTTGTTAAAACTTATAATAAGTGGTAATTAATCAAAATATTTCGCATTGATAAATGTTTTTCATAGAAATTTATTTTTATTGCATCTAAAAAAATGTTATTTAGGGAATCATTCATCTAAGCTCATTGTTATTTAGGTACGCGTATGAAGTCTTATAAAAGTGAGGATCATTGATTAACGTCATAGAAAAATAGTACAGTCAACCACAGTAAATAAAAAGTTACATAAATATAATATCTCTGAAATAACCTAAAACAATTAGTAAAGGGAGTTAGAACATTATAACATATATATATATATATATATATATATATATATATATATATATATATATATATATATATATATATACCGTAACAATATATAGAAAACAAGAATAAATTTACATAAGAAAACACCCATTAATGTTATTTCAATAACATAGCAGATCCAAAGAAGAGGATTATAAAATAGTTCGAGACTTGACCTGCTATATAAGAAGATTAAAACAAGCTTATAATCCAGTTTCAGGATTGGAGGAACAAACAATCTTATAATCCAGTCCAGGCTTGGTAGGAGTAAACAAGCTTATAATCCATTTTCAGGAACGGTAGGAACAAACATGGTTATAATCCAGTTTCAGGCTTCGTAGGAACAAACAAGCTTATAATCCATTTTCAGGAACGGTAGGAACAAACATGGTTATAATCCAGTTTCAGGCTTCGTAGGAACAAACAAGCTTATAATCCATTTTCAGGAACGGTAGGAACAAACATGGTTATAATCCAGTTTCAGGCTTCGTAGGAACAAACAAGCTTATAATCCATTTTCAGGAACGGTAGGAACAAACATGGTTATAATCCAGTTTCAGACTTCGTAGGAACAAACAAACTTATAATCCATTATCAGGAACGGTAGGAACAAACAAGCTTATAATCCAGTTCAGGCTTGGTAGGAACAAACAAGCTTATAATCCAGTTTCGGGCTTCGTAGGAACAAACAAACTTATTATCCATTTTCAGAAACGCTAGGAACAAACAAGCTTATAATCCAGTTTCAGGCTTCGTAGGAACAAACAAACTTATTATCCATTTTCAGGAACGCAAGGAACAAACAAGCTTATAATCCAGTTTCAGGCTTCGTAGGAACAAACAAGCTTATAATCCAATTTCAGGAACGCTAGGAACAAACAAGCTTATAATCCAGTTGTAGGCTTTGTAGGAACAAACAAGCTTATAATCCAATTTCAGGAACGGTAGGAACAAACAAGCTTATAATCCATTTTCAGGCTTCGTAGGAACAAACAAGCTTATAATCCAATTTCAGGAACGGTAGGAACAAACAAGCTTATAATCCATTTTCAGGCTTCGTAGGAACAAACAAGCTTATAATCCAATTTCAGGAACGGTAGGAACAAACAAGCTTATAATCCAGTTTCAGGCTTCGTAGGAACAAACAAGCTTATAACCCATTTTCAGGAACGGTAGGAACAAACAAGCTTATAATCCAGTCCAGGCTTGGTAGGAACAAACAAGCTTATAATCCATTTTCAGGAACGGTAGGAACAAACAAACTTATAATCCGTTATCAGGAACGGTAGGAACAAACAAGCTTATAATCCAGTTTCAGGCTTCGTAGGAACAAACAAGCTTATAATCCAATTTCAGTAACGCTAGGAACAAACAAGCTTATAATCCAGTTTCAGAATTCGTAGGAACAAACAAACTTATTATCCATTTTCAGGAACGCTAGGAACAAACAAGCTTATAATCCAGTTTCAGGCTTCGTAGGAACAAACAAGCTTATAATCCAGTTTCAGACTTCGTAGGAACAAACAAGCTTATAATCCATTTTCAGGAACGGTAGGAACAAACAAACTTATAATCCGTTATCAGGAACGGTAGGAACAAACAAGCTTATAATCCAGTTTCAGGCTTCGTAGGAACAAACAAGCTTATAATCCATTTTCAGGAACGGTATCAATAAACAAGGTTATAATCCAATTTCAGGAACGGTAGGAACAAACAAGCCTATAATATATTTTCAGGAATGGTACGAACAAACAAGCTAATAATCCAGTTTCAGGCTTCGTAGGAACAAACAAGCTTATAATCCATTTTCAGGAACGGTAGGAACAAACAAACTTATAATCCATTATCAGGAACGCTAGGAACAAACAAGCTTATAATCCAGTCCAGACTTGGTAGGAACAAACAAGCTTATAATCCAGTTTCAGGCTTCGAAGGAACAAACAAACTTATTATCCATTTTCAGGAACGCTAGGAACAAACAAGCTTATAATCCAGTTTCAGGCTTCGTAGGAACAAACAAGCTTATAATCCAATTTCAAGAACGGTAGGAACAAACAAGCTTATAATCCATTTTCAGGCTTCGTAGGAACAAACAAGTTTATAATCCAATTTCAGGAACGGTAGGAACAAACAAGCTGATAATCCAGTTTCAGGCTTCGTAGGAACAAACAAGCTTATAATCCATTTTTAAGAACGGTAGGAGCAAACAAGCTTATAATCCAGTCCAGGCTTGGTAGGAACAAACAAGCTTATAATCCAGTTTCAGGCTTCGTAGGAACAAACAAGCTTATAATCCATTTTCAGGAACGGTAGGAACAAACAAACTTATAATCCATTATCAGGAACGCTAGGAACAAACAAGCTTATAATCCAGTCCAGACTTGGTAGGAACAAACAAGCTTATAATCCAGTTTCAGGCTTAGTAGGAACAAACAAACTTATTATCCATTTTCAGGAACGCTAGGAACAAACAAGCTTATAATCCAGTTTCAGGCATAGTAGGAACAAACAAGCTTATAATCCAATTTCAGGAACCGTAGGAACAAAGAAGCTTATAATCCAATTTCAGGCTTCGTAGGAACAAACAAGCTTATAATCCAGTTTCAGGCTTGGTAGGAACAAACAAGCTTATAATCTAGTTTCAGGCTTCGTAGGAACAAACAAACTTATTATCCATTTTCAGGTACGCTAGGAACAAACAAGGTTATAATCCAGTTTCAGGCTTGGTAGGAACAAACAAGCTTATAATCTAGTTTCAGGCTTGGTAGGAACAAACAAGCTTATTATCCATTTTCAGGTACGCTAGGAACAAACAAGCTTATAATCTAGTTTCAGGCTTCGTAGGAACAAACAAACTTATTATCCATTTTCAGGTACGCTAGGAACAAACAAGCTTATAATCCAGTTTCAGGCTTGGTAGGAACAAACAAGCTTATAATCTAGTTTCAGGCTTCGTAGGAACAAACAAACTTATTATCCATTTTCAGGTACGCTAGGAACAAACAAGGTTATAATCCAATTTCAGGAACGGTAGGAACAAACAAGCCTATAATATATTTTCAGGAATGGTACGAACAAACAATCTTATAATCCAGGTTCAGGCTTCGTAGGAACAAACAAGCTTATAATCCATTTTCAGGAACGGTAGGAACAAACAAACTTATAATCCATTATCAGGAACGCTAGGAACAAACAAGCTTATAATCCAGTTTCAGGCTTCGTAGGAACAAACAAGCTTATAATCCAATTACAGGCACGGTAGGAATAAACAAGCTTATGATCCATTTTCAGGAACGGTAGGAACAAACAAACTTATAATCCATTATCAGGAACGCTAGGAACAAACAAGCTTATAATCCAGTCCAGGCTTGGTAGGAACAAACAAGCTTATAATCCAGTTTCAGGCTTCGAAGGAACAAACAAACTTATTATCCATTTTCAGGAACGCTAGGAACAAACAAGCTTATAATCCAGTCCAGGCTTGGTAGGAACAAACAAGCTTATAATCCAGTTTCAGGCTTCGTAGGAACAAAAAAGCTTATAATCCATTTTCAGGAACGGTAGGAACAAACAAGGTTATAATCCATTATCAGGAACGCTAGGAACAAACAACCTTATAATCCAGTCCAGGCTTGGTAGGAACAAACAAGCTTATAATCCAGTTTCAGGCTTCGTAGGAACAAACAAACTTATAATCCATTTTCAGGAACGGTAGGAATAAACAAGGTTATAATCCAATTTCAGGAACGGTAAGAAAAACAAGCCTATAATATATTTTCAGGAATGGTACGAACAAACAAGCTTATAATCCATTTTCAGGAACGCTAGGAACAAACAAGCTTATAATCCAGTTTCAGGCTTCGTCGGAACAAACAAGCTTATAATCCAATTTCAGCAACGGTAGGAACAAACAAGCTTATAATCCATTTTCAGGCTTCGTAGGAACAAACAAGCTTATAAACCAATTTCAGGAACTGTAGGAACAGTAATAGGAATAGGAATAGTAGATTAATGAAAGGAATATGAAAATTTTAATATAAACTAGTATAAGTGTTAATGTTACTTTTCACAAATATGTTATTAATTATGTTTATCTGTTTCAAGGGAGAGAAGAACCAAAATTTTCATATATTTAAAAAGGGGGGAATTTTGCAGCGGCCAGAATGTCCGATGCAAAGAATCTGGGTAATTGTACAGAATACCAGAATCAAACCTAACCGGGTTAAATAATTGACTAAATTTATATATAAAAATTTTAAAACATTATAATAATAATAATATTAAAACAAGGGTAAATAATAGTAAAATGAAGAAAATTAGAAATAACTTTAGACTTAAAAAACATAAATTATAAGCAATAAGAAAAATTATCACTTCAAAGTGGATAGCCTAAATTATGTAAACAAAAAAAGACGGTAATTGTGTAGTATAACAAACTAGGCCTAGATGCCGGCTATTAAAATAATTGTACTTAAAAATAATCAGGAATAAAGAATGTAAATTAAGATGTGAGGAAAGTAAATTAGGCCTAGCTAGGGAAAATAGTATTTATGTAAAAGTAAAGATTAAATGTTAAAGTGTAATAGCCTAAGAAATTAGGTTATAATAGAAGAAGTCATATTTGATTTCGGAAAAATCCGCTTAGGGCATTGATTATAAATCTTGTCACTACGAAACGAAAGCGCTACAGTCGAACTTTGGATTAAGAATGTTAAAAAGTTAATTAAATTAAATGAGAAGAAATAAAGTCAAATATGTTATTAAATAAAAGGTAAAAATGCAAAGGACACATCAGAATACAGAAACGCCTTTTATAAAAAGGGAAACTAATCTTAGTTCAGAATTTCCGAACAAACAAAGTCAATTGCCATGGCAACGGCTTTCTGATTGGTCAAAAGTTGAAAAATGGATACTGGGACGTGGGAAGTTTGAAATTGGAGAAGGAGGCCTCACAAAAGAACGCTATCCAAGATCAGAATGCATTAGGCTCTCAAAGCGAGCAGACGTGTTTTTGTACCATGCGACCAGGACAAGAAAAAATGTGCTAAAAACAGAGTAAAAAGTGCTACGATGTGATCAGGGGAAGGAAGATATATATGAGCAAGGGCTCATATATACCCAGAACAAAATTTCGACCACCAAAATGCAAAATTAAAGAAAATAAGAAGATTAACCGAAATTATGGAGAGACGCCTACCTACCAAGACCCTTGAAGCTGTAACAGGACCGACAGATGACAACATTAATGAAGATAAAAAGATTTCTACAGTACAAGGTTATATAATCAATTTAATTATTCTTTTTTAAATAACATTTTACTTCAAATTATATTAACTTAATTTCAAAATTAAATAAGATGGGAATAACCTAAGGGACTGATTAGTCAACTCTCTTAGGTTACCCAAATTTAAGTAATACAGATTCAAAATTGACTTTCCATTCCCATCGCTGTGGGAATGTATGGATTAAGTATAAAGATGTATATCTTATATGGCTTTTTCTAAGTGAATTTCTAATGAATAACTTCCAAAGAAGTTAATTGTTCAAGGCCTAGCCTAAAGGCATTACATAGTAATATTAAGTGTTTGAAAAAGAATCAGATTTTAAAATATGTTAAATTTAACTCTACTAATCAAAATTATATACAAAATTAATTATGGTAACTTTGATAATTTAAATTATATGTAAAATTAATGATAATAAGAAAATTTAAAACAGAAGGAGATAATAATGTTTAGTTAAATGGCAAGTTGTATGAAATTTTGAAAAAATAATTAGTCAAGAAAATCCTGTGAAATTAAATAAAAACAATAATAATTAATTTGAACCTTGGAACAAATAAATAAAAATGTATATTTTCCAATTAGCTGTGTTTTCATTCTAGATAAGATAAGTTCACTAGGTATCCAGGTATAGTCTTTAAATCACAAGTGTCTCTCAAAGATTCCACTACCCGAAAAGGAGCTTGAACAGGGCTTATCGGAGGCTAATTGGTTTTATCAAAAATTCAGGGGTTGGTTCCTCTGAGAGGTTTATTCCTTGAGGCACAGGTCTATGAAATTAGGTTCGTAGTCAATGGATAAACCATTACTTTCTTACTGACTTAGCAATTGAGGAAGAGAAATAAACAACGGCAAAGGTTATAAAAAGTAAGTCGGTAAGACAAGTATGGCGCCCAACGTTTGAGGCTCGATGCTTACATTGTAACATCGGGTCAACATCAAATAGAGACAGATTTAAATCGACTAAGGAGCCTAGTGAAACAAAATTAATTAAATAGAATTCAATTAAAATTGTAAAAAATAATAGGAATCATAAAATGAAAACCAAAGAAGTTTTTTAAATTAAATAAGAGTTAATTATAATAAAAATGAAATTAAAAAGAACTTAGAATAAATAATAATAATTAAAAGGAAATAATTAAGTAAAATAAAATTCAGTAGGCGTCGGTAGGGCATAATATAAATAATAATGTTAGTTATTAATGAAAGTAAATAGAATACATAGGCGTTAGATAGACAAGGTCAAGGGAACACTGAACCGGATCACATCGAGCACAATTCTAAATGAATATTTAATTAAATACTCAGTATATAGTAAAAATATAGAAGTAGGAGAAGTTAGTAAGGGAATAAAAGGATAGTTAAATACGAGACTTTAAGATGGCGACAAGACAGAGAAAAGACACAGAACCATCTGAAATGATGGAGTTTTTTAAAAAAATGATGGAGGAACAAAAACAGGAGAGATTAAAAGAGATGGAGGAACAAAAACAGGAAAGATTAAAAGAGATGGAAGAACAGAAACAAGGGAGAATAAAGGAACAAGAAGAATTAGTAAAAATGATAGAGGAACAAAGAAAGAAAGAAAGAGAGGAGGAAAAAGTAGAAAGAAAGAAAGAAAGAGAGGAGGATAAACAAGAAATTAAGAATCTTTGGGAAATCATGAATAAGAGGATAGAGGAAATAAATGAAGGAATTACAAGAAAGAATGAGGAAATGGGAAATAAGATCCAAGAAACTATAGAAAAGATGTATAACTTAGAGGTAACAGTCAGTGAAAATAAACAGACTGTAGAAACAGTTAAGGGAGAAGTCAAAAAAGTAGAAAGAAGGGTACAAGTAGTTGAGAATAAGATAAAGAATATGGGAGAAGGGATAAATATAGCTACCTTGTTTAAATCAAGGATGTTTGAGATGGGTGATAATGGAGACAAAAGCAAGAAGGAATTCTACGGTAGGGAAGATGAAGACCCTATTGATTTCATTAAACACCTAGAAGGTATAATGTCCGAAATTGATCCTGACATGGAGGAAGGACAAAAAAGGAAAATAATGGAGAGACATCTTAAAGGACCAGCACAAGAATGGTGGTTGGCCATGAATATGGAGGAGGAAAATTATGATGAAGTTAAGGAGAGATTCTTTAGCCACTTTTGGGGATCTCATGCACAAGAGAGAATTCGAGGAAGAATCGAAAATGGAAAATATGAATACCATCGAGGCACAAACAACATGGTAAATTATTTCTTAAAAATGGTGAACACGGCGAGAAACCTAACCCCGTCATACAATCAGGCGGAGTTAATTATGAAGATTATGAAGCATTATGGGAACAGAATGTATATAGGATGTTCCGGGATGGCGGCTACCGACATAGAGGAGGCGGTAAAATACATCCGAAGGAACATGGAGCAGGAGGCTACCAGGAACCGGACTCAGCCTAGGACTGAGGAACGGGAACCGGAGAGGAGAGGGTGGACACACCAAACGAGAAACCCCGGATACAAGGGAAATTGGAGGCAAGAGCCTTACCCGGTAGAAGGGAGAGGAAACTGGAGACAGGGGCCCTACCAAAGAGAGGGACCAAGAAATAGGCCGCAAAATCAGTGGCAACAACAAAGGCCAGAGTACAGGCCACAAAACCAAACGGAAGAAGGCCCACAGACAAAAGAAAAGAGACCACAAAATCCAGGGCCAAGTGGTCAATCAAAAAACTAAATGAGAGGATCCCTAATGGTAGGAAGGAAAAGAGGAGAAAACCGTTAGAGATCCAACAACAAACAAAATATAGGAAATATTACCCGGAGAAACAGGGAACATTAAATAAAGGAAAGGCGGAAGACCTAAAGAACAAAAATAAAAAAACAATACAACAGGAAAATAACAATGAAGTACACCAAAATCAAGAGCTTAGAGTTGGTGGACTATCTCTTGATATTCGTGCTGAATTGTTAGAAGAGGACAAGGAGATTAGCGAAGGTAACCAGAAGAAAGAAACATGCCCTGTAATTGACTGTGAGGTAGAAGGGCACTCTATAGAGGTAGAGATTGACACGGGTGCAGACGTGTCAGTCATTCAAGAAAAGGCTTACAACAACCTCAAGTTGCATGGGCTTAAGTTCCTGGAACTACCCATCAACAATGTGGGAGTTGTAACAGCCATTAAGACTGCACAGATAAAGGTTACCCGGCAATGCTTAATTCCCTTAACAATTAAAGGCATAAAAGTGGACTGCATCTTCATAGTGGTCTCCAAACTTCGGTCGGAGATGATTATGGGGTGCAACACACTGTATGACCTAAAGGCACGGATAAACATGGATAGACGCTTTGTGACATTCGAAATAGAAGGGGAAATGGTGTACCAGGACTTTAAAAGTAAAATACAAAAGATAGAGGAAAATGAAGAAGTCCGAAAAATATGCAAGATAACCCAGGAAAAAGAAGATGCATCAACAATAGGGCATCAAAGCAAAAAGGAGGGGTTAATGCGACAGTGCGAGAAGCAGGGGCACTGCCGAATGAATGAAGGAGGAAATGGACAAGAAACAAGTAAAGGGGAAATCTTAAATATAAAAAACGAATATCAAAGAAAAATAAAAAATGAAACAGAGGAAAAATTAGACAAAAACAAAAAATTAAATAACAAAAATGAAAATATAATAAATAAGGAAATTAATTTAGGACCTGATGGAGTCAATACAGGAGATAAAGAAACAAAGGACATGGAAAGAAGAGCTGCAGCTGAGATTAAGAGCAAAACAAAATATAAACAAGGTAAGGCCGAAATAGTGCCAAAAAGGGGAAATAATGTGAGTGAAAAAATAATAAATAAGAAAATAAATATAAATAAAAATATAAACGTCGCGTCGAAACAATTAGAAGGGGGGAACAACGAGGTTAAAATGAATAACCAACAAGTAGCTCGGAAGCCCATGCCTAAGACTTTAGATTCTGGAAAGATAACCCAAAGGAAAGAAATTGAAATTAAAGAAAGAAAAAAGAAAAACCCATTTACTAGATCAAGAGTTCGAAAGTCAATTAAAATGAGAACCAATCCAAATACGAGAAGAACCTTCATTTCATTACAATTCAAAAACAGAAAAATAAAAGGTAGATTTAAGGAGAATAAGGGAAAGTTAAGAAATTGGAAAAGGAGAAAGAAGAAAAAGAAAGATAAAGCTGGACGGATAACAAGAAAATATTTAAAGAATAAAGGATAATAAGGCAAGGTAAATAAAAAATGATCCATCAGTGACATAGGGAGTAACGGTCAAGTAATAAAAATAAAAATGTAAAATAAATCTAAGTAGTAGATTAAAGCAGTAACATAATCCAAATACATAGGACAAATAATATAAAATCAGTATTAAATGTGAAAGAAAAAGCCATATGTTAAATGAACGGGATTCATTGAATTTATTAAAGTAAAGGTTGTGTTAAACAACAATGAATGTGTAAAATAAGGATTACAATATACAATATTGTATAGTTAATATAAACTTGAAATAAGATTAAATAAAAAAGAATGTGACTAAGGACAGGAGTAATAAATGAGTAAATAGCATGTGAAGTGACTAATGTGACAATGATATATATGAGTGAAAGGGACAGGAGAGTAAATTGTGAACTTTAGTAAAATTAATTAAGTTATGAAGATGAATAGGAATAGTAGATTAATGAAAGGAATATGAAAATTTTAATATAAACTAGTATAAGTGTTAATGTTACTTTTCACAAATATGTTATTAATTATGTTTATCTGTTTCAAGGGAGAGAAGAACCAAAATTTTCATATATTTAAAAAGGGGGGAATTTTGCAGCGGCCAGAATGTCCGATGCAAAGAATCTGGGTAATTGTACAGAATACCAGAATCAAACCTAACCGGGTTAAATAATTGACTAAATTTATATATAAAAATTTTAAAACATTATAATAATAATAATATTAAAACAAGGGTAAATAATAGTAAAATGAAGAAAATTAGAAATAACTTTAGACTTAAAAAACATAAATTATAAGCAATAAGAAAAATTATCACTTCAAAGTGGATAGCCTAAATTATGTAAACAAAAAAAGACGGTAATTGTGTAGTATAACAAACTAGGCCTAGATGCCGGCTATTAAAATAATTGTACTTAAAAATAATCAGGAATAAAGAATGTAAATTAAGATGTGAGGAAAGTAAATTAGGCCTAGCTAGGGAAAATAGTATTTATGTAAAAGTAAAGATTAAATGTTAAAGTGTAATAGCCTAAGAAATTAGGTTATAATAGAAGAAGTCATATTTGATTTCGGAAAAATCCGCTTAGGGCATTGATTATAAATCTTGTCACTACGAAACGAAAGCGCTACAGTCGAACTTTGGATTAAGAATGTTAAAAAGTTAATTAAATTAAATGAGAAGAAATAAAGTCAAATATGTTATTAAATAAAAGGTAAAAATGCAAAGGACACATCAGAATACAGAAACGCCTTTTATAAAAAGGGAAACTAATCTTAGTTCAGAATTTCCGAACAAACAAAGTCAATTGCCATGGCAACGGCTTTCTGATTGGTCAAAAGTTGAAAAATGGATACTGGGACGTGGGAAGTTTGAAATTGGAGAAGGAGGCCTCACAAAAGAACGCTATCCAAGATCAGAATGCATTAGGCTCTCAAAGCGAGCAGACGTGTTTTTGTACCATGCGACCAGGACAAGAAAAAATGTGCTAAAAACAGAGTAAAAAGTGCTACGATGTGATCAGGGGAAGGAAGATATATATGAGCAAGGGCTCATATATACCCAGAACAAAATTTCGACCACCAAAATGCAAAATTAAAGAAAATAAGAAGATTAACCGAAATTATGGAGAGACGCCTACCTACCAAGACCCTTGAAGCTGTAACAGGACCGACAGATGACAACATTAATGAAGATAAAAAGATTTCTACAGTACAAGGTTATATAATCAATTTAATTATTCTTTTTTAAATAACATTTTACTTCAAATTATATTAACTTAATTTCAAAATTAAATAAGATGGGAATAACCTAAGGGACTGATTAGTCAACTCTCTTAGGTTACCCAAATTTAAGTAATACAGATTCAAAATTGACTTTCCATTCCCATCGCTGTGGGAATGTATGGATTAAGTATAAAGATGTATAACTTATATGGCTTTTTCTAAGTGAATTTCTAATGAATAACTTCCAAAGAAGTTAATTGTTCAAGGCCTAGCCTAAAGGCATTACATAGTAATATTAGGTGTTTGAAAAAGAATCAGATTTTAAAATATGTTAAATTTAACTCTACTAATCAAAATTATATACAAAATTAATTATGGTAACTTTGATAATTTAAATTATATGTAAAATTAATGATAATAAGAAAATTTAAAAACAGAAGGAGATAATAATGTTTAGTTAAATGGCAAGTTGTATGAAATTTTGAAAAAATAATTAGTCAAGAAAATCCTGTGAAATTAAATAAAAACAATAATAATTAATTTGAACCTTGGAACAAATAAATAAAAATGTATATTTTCCAATTAGCTGTGTTTTCATTCTAGATAAGATAAGTTCACTAGGTATCCAGGTATAGTCTTTAAATCACAAGTGTCTCTCAAAGATTCCACTACCCGAAAAGGAGCTTGAACAGGGCTTATCGGAGGCTAATTGGTTTTATCAAAAACTCAGGGGTTGGTTCCTCTGAGAGGTTTATTCCTTGAGGCAAAGGTCTATGAAATTAGGTTCGTAGTCAATGGATAAACCATTACTTTCTTACTGACTTAGCAATTGAGGAAGAGAAATAAACAACGGCAAAGGTTATAAAAAGTAAGTCGGTAAGAGCTAGGAACAAACAAGCTTATAATCCAGTCCAGACTTGGTAGGAACAAATAAGCTTATAATCCAGTTTCAGGCTTCGAAGGAACAAACAAACTTGTTATCCATTTTCAGGAACGCTAGGAACAAACAAGCTTATAATCCAGTTTCAGGCTTCGTAGGAACAAACAAGCTTATAATCCAATTTCAGGAACGGTAGGAACAAACAAGCTTATAATCCATTTTCAGGAACGGTAGGAACCAACAAGCTTATAATCCAGTTTCAGGCTTCGTAGGAACAAACAAGCTTATAATCCATTTTCAGGAACGGTAGGAACAAACAAGCTTATAATCCAGTCCAGGCTTGGTAGGAACAAACAAGCTTACTATCCAGTTTCAGGCTTCGTAGGAACAAAAAAAATTATAATCCATTTTCAGGAACGGTAGGAACAAACAAACTTATAATCCATTATCAGGAACGCTAGGAACAAACAACCTTATAATCCAGTCCAGGCTTGGTAGGAACGTTTTTGAAATATATTTTCAGGAATGGTACGAACAAACAAGCTTATAATCCAGTTTCAGGCTTCGTAGGAACAAACAAACTTATAATCCATTTTCAGGAACGGTAGGAATAAACAAGGTTATAATCCAATTTCAGGAACGGTAAGAAAAACAAGCCTATAATATATTTTCAGGAATGGTACGAACAAACAAGCTTATAATCCATTTTCAGGAACGCTAGGAACAAACAAGCTTATAATCCAGCTTCAGGCTTCGTAGGAACAAACAAGCTTATAATCCAATTTCAGCAACGGTAGGAACAAACAAGGTTATAATCCATTTTCAGGCTTCGTAGGAACAAACAGGCTTATAAACCAATTTCAGGAACGGTAGGAACAAACATGCTTATAATCCAGTTTCAGGCTTCGTAGGAACAAACAAGCTTATAATCCATTTTCAGGAACGGTATGAATAAACAAGCTTATAATCCATTTTCAGGAACGGTAGGAACAAACAAACTTATAATCCGTTATCAGGAACGGTAGGAACAAACAAGCTTATACTCCAGTTTCAGGCTTCGTAGGAACAAACAAGCTTATAATCCAATTTCAGGCTTCGTAGGAACAAACAAGCTTATAATCCAATTTCAGGAACGGTAGGAACAAACAAGCTTATAATCCAGTTTCAGGCTTCGTAGGAACAAACAAGCTTATAATCCATTTTCAGGAACGGTAGGAATAAACAAGGTTATAATACAATTTCAGGAACGGTAGGAACAAACAAGCCTATAATATATTTTCAGGAATGGTACGAACGAACAAGCTTATAATCCATTTTCAGGAACGCTAGGAACAAACAAGCTTATAATCCAGTTTCAGGCTTCGTAGGAACAAACAAGCTTATAATCCATTTTCAGGCTTCGTAGGAACAAACAAGCTTATAATCCAATTTCAGGAACGGTAGGAACAAACAAGCTTATAATCCAGTTTCAGGCTTCGTAGGAACAAACAAGCTTATAATCCATTTTCAGGAACGGTAGGAATAAACAAGGTTATAATCCAATTTCAGGAACGGTAGAAACAAACAAGCCTATAATATATTTTCAGGAATGGTACGAACAAACAAGCTTATAATCCAGTTTCAGGCTTCGTAGGAACAAACTAGCTTATAATCCATTTTCAGGAACGGTAGGAACAAACAAACTTATAATCCATTATCAGGAACGCTAGGAACAAACATGCTTATAATCCAGTCCAGGCTTGGTAATAACAAACAAGCTTATAATCCAGTTTCAGGCTTCGTAGGAACAAACAAACTTATTATCCATTTTCAGGAACGCTAGGAACAAACAAGCTTATAATCCATTTTCAGGCTTCGTAGGAACAAACAAGCTTATAATCCAATTTCAGGCTTCGTAGGAACAAACAAGCTTATAATCCATTTTCAGGAACGGTAGGATTAAACAAGCTTATAATACATTTTCAGGAACGGTAGGAACAAACAAGATTATAATCCAGTCCAGGCTTGGTAGGAACAAACAATCTTATAATCCAGTTTCAGGCTTCGTAGGAACAAGCAAGCTTATAATTCATTTTCAGGAACTGTACTAATAAACAAGGTTATAATCCAGTCCAGGCTTGGTAGGAACCAACAAGCTTATAATCCAGTTTCAGCCTTCGTAGGAACAAACAAGCTTATAATCCATTTTCAGGAACGGTAGGATTAAACAAGCTTATAATACATTTTCAGGAACGGTAGGAACAAACAAGCTTATAATCCAGTCCAGGCTTGGTAGGAACAAACAAGCTTATAATCCAGTTTCAGGCTTCGTCGGAACAAACAAGCTTATAATCCATTTTCAGGAACGGTAGGAATAAACAAGGTTATAATCCAGTCCAGGCTTGGTAGGATTAAACAAGCTTATAATCCATTTTCAGGAACGGTAGGAACAAACAAGCTTATAATCCAGTTTCAGGCTTCGTAGGAACAAACAAGCTTATAATCCATTTTCAGGAACGGTAGGAATAAACAAGGTTATAATCCAGTCCAGGCTTGGTATGACTAAACAAGCTTATAATCCATTTTCAGGAACGGTAGGAACAAACAAGCTTATAATCCAGTCCAGGCTTGGTAGGAACAAACAAGCTTATAATCCAGTTTCAGGCTTCGTAGGAACAAACAAGCTTATAAACCATTTTCAGGAACGGTATGAATAAACAAGGTTATAATCCAGTCCAGGCTTGGTAGGATTAAACAAGCTTATGATCCATTTTCAGGAACGGTAGGAACAAACAAGCTTATAATCCAGTCCAGGCTTGGTAGGAACAAACAAGCTTATAATCCAGTTTCAGGCTTCGTAGGAACAAACAAGCTTATAATCCATTTTCAGGAACGGTAGGTATAAACAAGGTTATAATCCAGTCCAGGCTTGGTAGGATTAAACAAGCTTATAATCCATTTTCAGGAACGGTAGGAACAAACAAGCTTATAATCCAGTCCAGGCTTGGTAGGAACAAACAAGCTTATAATCCAGTTTCAGGCTTCGTACGAACAAACAAGCCTATAATATATTTTCAGGAATGGTATGAACAAACAAGCTTATAATCCAGTTTCAGGCTTCGTAGGGACAATAAATAAGTTGTCGAACGTTGCTCTAGATGAAATAAGAACCGAATTTTCTTCTACTCTTGATTCTTTTATCAACCGTATTTTCCTTCATAAAAACCATTAATTAAAATATTTCTTTTCTTTCTCTGTTTTGGTTGGAATAAGAATTCAATATAAGCAATATAGTAATATATAATATTTAAAACCTATTGTCTTTATTGCGAAATCAAAATTTTACAATAAGGATTGGAAAAAAATAATAAGCAAATCAAGTGATCAAAGAGGCATAAGGTGTAAACAAAACGGTACGGCCTCGAGCAAACTCCCTCTTCACCTTCCACACAAACAAAATAAACAATATCGATTGACGTACTGCAGAGCTCTAGGGATAACTTTACATGTGTATCAGGGAAAATCTCAGTAAAGGGGTTTTAATACTTCCCCTCTGCAGGTAATACATTAATGGAAATGTCAGACTTAAAATGCTTTTCGTAATGTTTGTCAAACAATGTCTACTGCAACGTAAAATCGTTCAGTATTTGTGATCCATACGAAATATGACTTATTTTTTGATGAAGTATTTTAAATATTAATATCTAAATTTCGATTTCTTTATCCGGGCCAAATACAATACTACAAAAATTTTTAAATAACCATCTCAAAATAAAGGAAAACACACGCAACTACATTTGGTTTTGATATTATTTTTCAATGCAATAATGATTTTATTTTCTCTTAATAACGCATGAAATTTCACATACATTTTGACTAGTTAACAACATTGTTAACAATTTTAGGTAAATTTTTTTTCGTTAAATAATATTATTCGATGCTTTTCCAAAATTTGATGAGCAAAATATATTCCTATGATTCCAAAATGAAAGTGAAATGTTTTGAACGATACAAACATCTATTTAGTTCAGATTATTTTTAATAAAATCAGAAACTTCAGAAATACATTCACACACATGGAAAGTCATACATGCGTGCGCTAAGGCATAAATATACTCAGAAGCGGAAATATAAACATAAATATATTTAATGTGATTTACAAATCTGTATCATACTGATATATAAGTTATATATGTATATATATATATATATATATATATATATATATATATATATAAATATGGTGATATGTTTTCTTGTAATATAGTAAATAATTTAAAAATATTTCAAAAACAAGAATACTTTTAATGAATATATTTATCAAAGCTTTTCGCCGATAAAACAGTATCAGCATCATCAGGATAATAATTATCTAATAAATGGACATGAGTTTCCGGAAATAGAAAATATGAAATTAATAAAAGAATTAATTAAAGGATTAAAAGTGAATATATTTGAAACATTGGAAATTTATAAGCATAAAGTTAAAGACAAATTAATTGATGAACTAATTCAAGTGAGATCAAGGCATCAAACTGTTTATAAAGTCATTGATGTTATAGAAAACATTACATAAAATGCAATACTTATAAACATATGGTTCTTTGTAGTACATATGATTTAATTTTGTAAAAATATTTTAATAGATAATTATTTTCCTGAAGATGATGGTACTATTTTATCGGCAAAAAGCTTTGAATAAATATATTCATTAAAAGTATTTTTGTTTTTGAAATATTTTTAATTATATATATATATATATATATATATAAATATATATATATATATATATATATATATATATATATATATATATATATATATGTAAACACTCCTGAAGATGCTGGTACTGTTTTATCGGCGAAAAGCCTTGAATAATATATGTATTAAAAGTTTTGATAATACTTGTTTTTGATATATTTTCAGTTTATTATGTTTTATTGTTTAATAATTTAAAATTACATAGGTTATTCAAATACAAGAATATAAATTAATAAATATTGTTGTATTTAAATAACCTATTATATTTTAATATATATATTTGTTAGTGTGTGCGATTGTGTTTGCGTGTGTGTTATGCAAACAATCTTTATATAGACTACTTCCTTTATATTCCGGATGGATAAATGTCTTCGGTAAAAACCACAGTCATGATTTATATGAAAATGACGAATACTTCTAAAAATAAAATGTACATTAATGATGAAAACTATTTTTTGTTTACCTCCTTCATATTTCTAACACTGTTTCTAAAACAGTTTACTCAGTAATCTAATAGCAAAACTCTGAATTAATAGTCCTTGTTCAATCCAAAAGTGAAAAAATAATATATATGGTGCTTTTTCAGCTACAAGAAAGACTCGGTCAATAAAAACGATTATACAGCGACTGACCAAGAATGAATAATTGACCACATTATCTTCCTTGAATGCTGAATTGGCTAGGTAAGGCCGCTTGTAATTTGTATTCAGTCTCTGTCTCTTGCTCCTCTAAATTTGTCTGAACCGTTTAAGAGAGTTTTTTATTATTACATATTTCATTCAAATATTGTAATTCATTACAGATTTATTGGGTTTGAAGTTTGTAACCTGAATAAACATGTACTGAAAAGAATACACGTCTCTACAAGCGTCTGTTTTCATATCTTTTTTATATCACTACTAGTGATATATTCAAAATATATTTTAGTTTATACTTCAAATACTTTAAAGTTATAAATAATACTAGTTTCGTTTGGGTCAGAAATAATAAAATTATGACTCCTCTACATACATAGTATCATAGATTTAACCCCATTCTTAATCAAGGGGATATTTTTTCCTGGACTAGTAAATTTTTAAATCTACATAATCGCCGCGCCAAGTGGGAAAATTTACCTTAGTAAAAATCGCAAAATATCATATTCTTAACCAAATTTTAATAAAAGGCTAACTATACATTATTTACATCTATGAAAATAAATTTTAAATTTGTGAATCATGTTTCGTTATAATAATAAAATGATTTACCTCTCCTCCAATCAATAGTATTATATTTTATCTTGGTATTAAAAGTGCAAATATATATATATATATATATATATATATATATATATATATATATATATATATATAATTAAAAAATAAAGTACTTGTAATACACAAGCCTGGTGTCAGTACTTTCTGAAAAGTAGGATGTTAAATGGTTTACAAAACAAAACACTTCAGTTACACGCCCTTGATAAACGATTTTATAATTTGGTTTTTCAATTTTGCAAACAAATTATTTTAATTCTTTTTCTAAAAAATGTTTCAAGAAATAATTTCATTTCTTTATTTTGTTTAACTTGTAATAAATTCAAAGAGAAATAATTAAGCCCCAAAATGACAGTTTGTCCTCTGTGAAAGACATTTTATTAAAACAAAACTTTTATTCGACGCATATACAGCATCTGGTGCTTTAATATTGAATAAACTTTAAATAAAACTGACAATAAAGAAGCGGTCTTAAAAGTCGTACCATTAAAAGCGTTCTTTTATACGAAGGGAATTGTCAGACGACTAATGGAACAACACAACTACTGTAGCATCTGTCCTCTAAATAATAAATAAAGTGTGTTTGGAAATGCCGTGACTACTAGCCTAGTTGACGGCAAAATGGTTTAAACTATTCAAAACCTTCATTCTCTTTCGTTATTGATTCCATACTAAAACATAAACTCCACCTACAAGCAAATAAATTTATACTCTAGAAAAATATGTTTACTTGCTTACGTTCGTAGTAGTTCCTAGTTTTACAAAATTTATTTGAAATAATAATTTGAGCTCACTTACTGTAGCTTATTGTGTAAATATGAAATACATATCTAATACTATATACATGATTGTAGATTGTTTCCTTTATATCGATAAACATACAATAGGAACAAAATAAAATCAACTTCTTTAAAAAAATAATAATCTAACTTAGGTTAAAGGTTGTAGTAGCAACACTAACTGATGATGGCTTTGTCATTGAAATGCGTTTGAGTAAATAAATTTTAATTTTTGAGTATTGTATATGCCTTTTATTTGTTTTTTATATAGATGAATTTCACAAAATAGCAAACACCTCACTACTAACAGTGAATATACGGCTTTCATTTTTTTCGTTAATATACACACACACCACTAATATTCAAGTTATCTTCTACAGTAAATGCTATACATTCTGTAGTGTTTTAGTTCATATGCTGAATGGTTTACAATCACAAAGGCAACTTGTGTGGTTGAAACATGTAAACGAGACAATAAATTCTATACATTTGGTGTAAGGAGGGCGCTTTTCTCCTTTATAAGCTATATTCTATATTGAATATAAATAATATATGCATTAAAGATTAATACAAAATAGACATTCATTAACAACTTTTATAATTCAACATTGTACATTTACTTCATTATTTTTTGTATAAAATAAAGGGGTAATTTTTCTACTATGCCACCATTTAAATTACTGTGTGTAATAACACTAACTGGAGTAGACCTACTTATATTTGTAACGTAATTAAAAACCTTTAAAAATGTCGTTTATGAGATGAATAAAGATTGATAATGAAAAGATTGTTTTAATTACTACCAAATGCTTGTTTAGAAAGCTATGCAACATATATTAAAGCACCTATAAATTTATAGATACAAATAACACCAATTGTAGCACCTACCATTTAAAATAAGAGTACTGGAGGTTGTACTTATGTTGTAAAGTACACATTTATTTCCTAGTTAGAATAGTTCCCAGCATTTTTATATAAAATATTTAGAAAAACCATATACAAAGTTATAAGAGAGCTAGATATTTAAAATCTAATAATGAAGAAGGTAAATACATTTATAACATATTTATTACTGTATTGAGATTCTATGTTTAGTGAGATTAAAATTTACAGTTTATTATTGCTTTTTTAAAATAAAACAATATAAAGCTTTAGGCAGGCAAAATGAAGAATATATTTTGCCATGTGCAAATTAAACAATAATTAGAAATTAATAAACTATAGTGGTAGTACTGCAATATCTATAGGTAGAAATTTAAAAAAAAACTTTTGGGATCTTAAAATACAGTGATAAAGTAAAAAAAAATAAACATATATTTTAATTTTTTACGCGATCAACTACAGGGACATTTGAAAATGTGAACATATTATTCGTAAGAAAACTTATAACTTTCACCAGTTGTAATTTCTATTTCTGGTTTATATTTCAGGGGAAATGATGTTCCTTGTTATATAAATCAATCAAACTTACTGAGAACATTATAAACACATAATTTTAATATATCTAGGACACCAGTAAGAAATATAGTTAAAATATAAATACCTGTTTGAGACTAAATTTATTACCTTTTTGTATTGGTTGTTCATTATATAAAAATAGAACCACACACACTCACGCGCGCACACACTAACTGGCACACGCGCCATTAGTTTTGTAAAGAATATTTCTATGTTAATGTTTTGATATTTTTGAATTTGTTTTATTTATTTTAATGCTTATAATACATTTAATATATTTGTGTAATATACTTGTATAAAAGGAATTTATTATCGTAAATATACGTTTGTTTGTAAAACGCACATATAAAAATAAAAGTCATTACGAATATTTTTTAATATCTTACACGTCAAGTTAGGAACCTTTCATTACCTTCAGAAAATAATAAAAGAATTTGGTAAATAGAAAAACTGTCAATTTAAGATATAAAATATGTCTAAGTCCCAATAAATTGTAAATTATTATTTATGAAACTATAAAAATCAAACTCATTGTACGGGATTAACAATATATTGCTTCAAAAAGGTTTTTAACAGTTATTATAAAACTCAAGTTTTAAACTAAAAGTTCATTTACTAATTGAAAACGATAAAAACATCTAAGAGATCATCGCTTTTATCAAGAAACATTATGATTGCTTATAAATCACAACAAACTATTATGTATGGCTAATTTATAGTTAGTGTTAACAAAATGATTTATTTGGTTGGAAAATTTCAGTGAATTGAAAAATTCGGTAACACAATGCAAACCTACTTTTCCTTGGAATAATTCATTCCCAATTATAGATACACAGTCATTCCTCTTTAAATAAAATAATATACAATAACACTGTATTCGATTGTGATTATTATAAAGATTGATTTTAAGTAGTTACATAATTAGTTACAGATTTGTTTTGTAGAGTATTCAACCATCAGTTTTCTTAGCAGGGTTTTTGCTATTTTTTTATAATATTATAACGTTTTGAAATAATTAATGAAAGGATTTCTTTTAACTGCCAAAAAATCATTTTCTCACTTAGTTCTAAATGTACCAAATCTCTAAACGTATGTTTTAGAAAGGATGTGTTTTACACATACATAGTATGTTACGAGTTGTGTATATGTGCCGTAAGATTTATAATTCTTAGTCTAGTTAATAACTCCACTTTATGTCCGCTTCTTTAGTACCAGTACTTCTTTTCGTATAATATACCAGTATCCGCCTTAATCTTTAGGTAAATTGTCTACATAATATTTCTATTAATGCATTAAAACTTATTGTAAGTGATAAATGAGTTTGGTAATTTCACATTGGCTATCAGGAAATATTATTATGTAGGTTAAATATATGCGGTTATGCGGACAAAATTATCGAACTGCCCGTTTTATAACAGATTTATAAATACATTTGCTGTATGTTACTAACTCTTACACACGCAATACAATAATTTTCTTCCAACACGCAGTTTCTTTTTTACAACAGTGACAGCGTAAATGTTTTTCTAGCTATATACCTAACTCACAAGTTAAAAATCATTATCAATCAATTGACCGATTTAAACATGTAAATCCAGAAAAGAAATTTGTTTAAACTGTTTTCAAAATATATTTATGATTTTATTTCCGACTTCCAGTCTAAGTTAAAAGTTCAGTGTTCTAAATTATCTTAAGGAAATTAACTAAATAAATTAAGTAAGAAAAATACTCCAGTTAATTATAAAATACTTTCAAGAAATAACGAATGAATTACTTAAAATCTTGAGCTCTTCTGAGATACCTAAATATATTTTTCGGTAAATAGTTATTTCTTTTAAAAAATATATTTCTAATAAATTGATAGCATTGGTAACATTATATAAGATAGTTAATAATTAATAATAGAAAAACAATATTATAAAGATATTTCTCACTTCGAGTAAAATGTTTTTCTGAAATATTTAAAGTTAAATCATAAAAATTAAATAAGAAAATATTGATTTTCAAATAATAAGATTAGGGAATATTAAATCCTGCGGCTATTTAAAATGCTTAACATTATAAAAGTATAAAATTTAGAAATAGGAAACTTACATAGCATATACTGATTATTTAAAGATGCAAAGTAATTAAAATTAAATTATTATTGTTATCGTTGACTATATAGAAATTCATTTTTTTCTAGTAAATCAATTGTAAGCATAAACAGTAAAGTTGAAATTGGTTTCAGGATATCATAACTATTGCTGAATAATTACATTTTAACAATCGGTAAACCTAATTTATATTGATAATATAGTACATAATAGTGTCTCTGAATAATGAAATTGTCTAGTCTTACAATTTAATTTAATAAAATTCTCATTTTTTTGAAAGTATTAAAATAGTTCCACCAGTAATATAGTAAATATAGTAGAATTTACATAGAGTGATTGTATATTAAAAAGTAACTGAATTTTTTCTTGTTGGAATTAAGTGATATGAATCTGTATGTGATAATGTTTATTCAGCTCGCCATGGATTTGTAAATTGTATACATTTGTTTCCTTAACGATCACCATCACACCCTGTCTCTGTGATTCGTTATTGTGCTATTAATATTGACCCTTGGACATATGTTTTAATGAACTTGTTAAGACTAATTTTGTCCTATGCAGAATTATTGAATTTTAATGCATTAATGCATAGCCCTTTTATTTAAAATTTTAGTAAAATTGACACTGGAAAGCTTATACAATTTACCTTTGGGGAGAAATGCCTTGTTCCGTTTAAAAATTTCATTTATTTAGTTTTTTTTTTCAATTTGAACTTAAGATTTAAAGTTTGTGAGTTTTTTAATAAAAGGATGTTTATTATTCACATTGTTTTCTGTGCAAGTAACTAAACAAGGCCGTTTTAATATTCCTTATTTCTTTTTTTTGTAGGTCTACTATACTAATCACAAATATATAGACAAAACAAATCTATTTTATATGTATAGATGTAAAAGACCTACAAGAAAATGCAAATTATAAAAGATACAATTTTCATATTCTTGCACTTGTAATATATATCTATACACATAGAATGAGCTTTTATTGTCTTATGAACAGTTTTAATTGTTGCGTGTATTTATAAGTTAGTTTTTAAGAAAGCTGAGTCCATAAAATTAACAAGGCATGTGTGGCGGTTAATTAGAATTAGTTATAACTCAATGATCCAAACATTTGAGTCTAGTTTTTTTTTATTATGAAAAGTGAACTATTATTTTTCAATCGACCACTTACTTTCAAATGTAAGCATCGTCAAAGCTACACACACACGTAAATACCCTATCTTCCGACCTCCCGCCGAAGAATCGCCTACTATATACACCACAACAGTTCAGTGATATCTTGCGAGCGATTGAGACTAGCATACTACTCCTTAGGAAAAGGAGGCCAACCCGATTCATTTATGTCACTCCTAAAGATAATAGAAATATACCAATCAATGAATATTGATTTCTGATATTAAAATTAATTAAATCACTTTTTATATGCAATAATATCAATATATCTACATTATTACATCGTGTTTAGATTCTATTTCAAAGAAATCTTATCTATAACCTAAAAATTAGTAAAATTGACCGAAATGTATCGGTTTTTAGAGACCAGGGAGTAGTAGGTGTCTCATGGGGAACCCCTGGCGACAGGTAGGCAGGTTAGAGCGTTTGAATGTGTTTTTGCGTGAATGTGCTGTTTGCACTCGCCTGAAGGCCTAGAAAGCTTCCGGTCCGAGATTGCCTATTGTGCTGTTATTCATCTCCGTAAACGCAGTATTT
This sequence comes from Prosapia bicincta, assembly GCA_036971475.1. NCBI lineage: Eukaryota > Metazoa > Arthropoda > Insecta > Hemiptera > Cercopidae > Prosapia > Prosapia bicincta. The sequence goes on from JBAIZL010000002.1 coordinate 163,953,021, forward strand.
GTTATTAAGAGATTACCTGAATTTTCATTATTTTCACACGTGATGGTCCAAATTTAATTTCTAATTTTATTTTTTTTATTTTAAGAGTAAATTATATATAAATTTTGTTCTCTTTTTTTCAATGAAAATGGATTGGTATTGTTTATAGGCCTATTTACAGATAAGAAAAACATCTCGTTCTAAACCACTGACTCCTTTTTCTTTATTGGCAACATTTTGTGTATGATATTCGTGTTTAATCATAATGACTGTATCATTAACATAATGCAGACTATTGATAAGGGAGCAATTTCTTTTCTTTACTTATTTCCTTTTCTGTTCTTTCTCTCACCATTCGCACTCCTACGCAATATCCTGTAGATATGTTTGTTGTGATTGCACTGATTCAATATAGTAAAATATATTAGAGGTAATAAAACCGTGTGGATGAAACTATATGTATACAATTTTTAAAAAAACACTTCCTACACTACTGAAATTATATTTTGAGAAAAAAAGTCCTTAAGGTAACGAGAGAAATAAGAGAGTGCTGTACATTGATTGTTAGAATCTCAACTAGTAAATCTACAGAATTTGCTTAGTATAAATGTGTGAGATGTCGTACTATATATGTTTTAAAATTATCCAGGTTGGGAGGAATCCATGTCCCAATATTCATAATCGGTACCTTCTGCTACTCATACAACTTTTACTAACGTAGATACAGAATTTCGAAATAAAATATTTTCATGTCTTCGTAAAGTGTGCAGTTGCATGTATATCGCTGTGCTCATTAGTTTGGTTCTATAAAAAACTCCGGGGTCAAGGACTCCATTAGACACAGTGGGGGTTGAAGTGTTGCTATTTACCAGATATTCTAAAGGTCAAAGTGCGTGACAGTGTATATTTCGTTACAAATCTATTGACCGTCATTGCCTGAAATAATGATTAAATAATATTTTTTGAATCATCTATTTTTTGGTTTTTAAAATTGTATGAAATAAAAATGGAAATTGATTTCATAACCTTTTAATTAAAACATCTGCGACTATATCATTTCTTATTTTAATAATTGTTAATCTTGCTTCCCTTAAAACAAACTGTTATAGTTTATGTTTATTTATTCAACAAGATGCTCAGGTCTGGAGGAGCATAGCCTGGAGTATTACAACTGGGATTTAGCAGTTGAGATCAGCTTGAAGCTATTATACGAGCCTTTATCATAGCAATGAATATGAAAAAAGACTATTTTAAAAAGAAATTTTATTATTTTCTCCCTTTAACCTAGAGATACTTAAACATGACAATAACACATTTTAAAAAAGACTGTATTTGTGTGAAAGCTGTATTAATCCTGAATACAAAGATCAGGAACAAAAAATATTTGTAATGCAAACTACTTTCAGCTGCTAAGTAAGTAACTACTAGGTACGATTTTAACTCAGTTTTGACCCAATCAAATAAATCCCCAAGCAACATATCATTACACCCACATTTAAACATAAATAAATTTACTCTAATTCATATTTAAATTGGCTACAACGTTTTGATTTCTCCGAGTACTTAGTCCACACCTCCCTTACTGCCTTCAGTTAAGCCTGTTTTACTTTCAGTAACATACCTTACTCCAAATATATATTCATCATTTCTTCTTTCCTTAGTCGAAACTATTCTAACCTACATTACCTTGATCTGCAATTACTTTTCATGTACCCGCAAGGCCTGTAAAAGATCAGATATTCCAAAATATTCTATTAGATATCTTAGAGCGAAATTGATTAGAGACATTTTTTTATTAGGATACAACTCTCAGTTTTCTTTTCCCCAATAACCACTTCTTTAACAGCATTAACTAGAATTAGAGTTACTTAAATTACTGGCCTATTAGAAAATATAACACATCTCCCGAAACGACGGCTTTCTATACATAATAGAAAATAAAAATTAAAGAAATATATATTATAGAAAATATAAAAATACAAGTCTTATTATTTCTTAGGTAACTAATATCCATTTGATTTTTAACACAATATATTTAACAATCTTCGAAACCCTGAGGTTGAAATGTTAGCCAAAGTAGGGAATTCTCAGATGAATACATAACACTTATGAAATATATGAGAAAGGCTAAAATGAGATTATAATGTAATTGTGATTAAAGTAGTATTATTATTAATATCTTATGTTCTAAAAAAAAATAAATTCATAAGCTTTTACACACTATCAGATATATCGTGATGATCCTATTTTTCAGTAGCATCAATTTTTAATTTAATAAATAAATTGAAACAAAACGTATTATAATTTAACGTTCATACAACTATGAGAATATTGGTTCAAGTACTGTCGTACTTTCAATAAAAATAGAAATAATGTAATTAGTAATTCAGTATAACAACCAACCACACCCTGATATATATATATATATATATATATATATATATATATATATATATATATATATATATGATTTTCAAATCTGAAAACATAAGGAAAATGTGCAAATCTGTGTAATTATAAGGAAATTATATACCATTTAGTTACACAACCTTAGTTATGAGACAAATATAATCTATGCGTCTATCGAAAATACGACGTTTGCCAATTTTAGTTTTATTTATGTCTTCAATATTTTTAACAAAATGTTTTTGTTTTACGAAGTAATTTGTGCATAGCTTATTTAAAGTTTTTCAGAGAAACTAGTTTACTTAATAGGATGTGTTTTTCAATAAGCTGTTGTACAATCAACAAGTTTAAAGTTTAGATAACGTTTATCACTGAAAGTAGTCATTTAGATTTTTATCTAAGTTATTGTTCTTGTAATAGGCTCTTTATACAATAAATGCCAAACGCAATATTAATATACCAAATTTGATATAATATTAGCAACAATGTCCATTAACTAGTCACGTTCCTGTTTAGAATAACCAATCTCAACCTTGCCCAATAAAACCGAGGTTATACTCTTGGTTGTTACAATAAAACACACTGCAGTACGTATTGAAATTAGCTGCAGAATACGACCGACTGTAAAATGTGACATGACAGAGTGACATCATTACTGCAGCAGAGTGACTGCCAGATATAAACCAAACCAGATGTAGATAGCAAGTCATATTTTGGGGTGTATATCATGGATCGCCCGATACAACGATAAATCATTCAGACAATTTTATATTTATAAATATATAAATACGGAATTAAAACGCCTTTTAACTTTATTTTATGTTTGCGTTCCTTTAATTTAGCTCTAATACTATAAGCAATATTAAACTCATTGGTTTTATTCAAAACTTTATTGTGTCTCCTAAAAAAAAGTTCTAGGTTTGATAGTGACTATTTTTAAAATAGTTTAGGTTTTTATTATTCCAACAAGTTGTATTTATTTTATAAGAATAAAATAGAGGAATTTTTTATGTAGTAATAGGTAGTCTGGACTCTTACGAATAGCACAAGAAACTACAATATTAGTTTATTAAATCAGCCTTTATCATTACCACATTTAAGGTAGCGACATCTAAAACTTTACTCACTCCTAAAAATTACAAAAAATCCTCAAATTATTGATTGTTGTTTAATATTATGTGTTAAAGGAATAGTTTTACATGCTTGTTAGGAATAAACAAAAGAAAAAAATAATAAATATTAAAAAATCAAATTAATCCACGATTACTAATACTACACTTAAACTAGCAAAATTTGCAACTATGCATGTCCACGCTTGTAGGCAAGATGGAATTGTCTAATTTAAATAATAATAGGAGAGTCATGGGTACTGGTTTTTGAGATGCTAGGGACATTTACTCGTCCATTTTATGAAACACCTAAAAAACAGCGCTCCAAAACAAACGTTGAGAGTGTCTGATATGTAGTGTTTTGTTTGTACATGATAAACTTGCACCCTCCAGCACTATGAACAAATGAGTTTTCAGTCAGTCACAGAAGAATAAGGTTTGGTGTTTTACATCTAAAAGACATCTAAAACATTTGACCAATTTGAAATAGGAAGTGTTTTATCGTACCCCTACAGCTATGATTCCCGTACATGAAGCGGTGGCTTGCACATCTGCAACAAGCCTATCATGAAGACCATTAGAACGCCGTGACATGTGGGCTACATTTACAGGCGGCAAATTTATATGAAAATTGTATGTAGTTTGTAATTTTAAGGTGTTTATAATCTTCACTGGTTTACATTTTATTTTAAAACGAAGTTTTTTTCTGGATCAACATTGTATCTAGGTGCCAAAACAGCCTAATAATTTTAAAATATACCTGAAAAATTAACTAAACTCTCGAATTTAATATCGTTGTAGCGCACTTACGAAATGTTTTCACTCAGTCTATATTTTTAATCCCATCACAGAACATCAAAAACCCTTTTTTTACCACCATACATTATCTTTAAGAATCCTAATCGATCTTTAGTTTTTGCTTGAAATTTTGGTTCAGAAATCACCCGATTTAACAGAAAATGGTTCCTTAAGAGTATACACACCGGCTACTAAGCCTTCACTGACTTTGGTTTCCTTACATAGAAGGGCCGTCAGCCAGACAGAATGCAATGCTTCAGATTTAAACAACGAGTTCAATTTAAAATTATTTTAGCAAAGTCCGAAAGTTCACTTTTATAATCTATTTGAATGCATATTTTCAACCAAATTTATTTCACTAGATACTTGCAATTGTACTTGATCTTAATACACTTTGAGAAACGAATGCTGCTAAGGCCTTAATATTCAGTTATTGTGTGTAATTGCGTCATCGTTCGTAATGCGTGTGTTTTCTTCTTTTTCATTAATCTTGACAGAACCTATTCATTCCTAATGAACTTGAACTACAATAATCTGGGCTTAATCGTTAACTGAAATTGGAAAACTATATTAGATATTATATTCAACAATCTGTAATTATTATTGTATTAAATAAACATTTTTTATTTGTTTCAAATAGAAATATATTCTAAGCTATTTTAAAAACAAAAATAATTTTTAATGACCGATTTAGTAATCAATATTAGAGAAAAATATTGCCAAAGGAAACATCTTATTGTTTCATGTTTCACGAATATTCAAGTGGACCAAGATTTTATGGTCGATTCAGCAAACGGTTAGAGTGAGGTTGCACAATAAACCTGCTAGTTAAACACACAAGGGACACGCGAGGCGTGTTAAGAAACACAATGGATTAGACTCACGGGGTGTTATGTCCAAGGTCCTTAGAAATCGATACTTATGGGCTATATAAGGGTAATTAGTCGATGTAAAACCTTTCCTTCATGAAGTGAAAGACTTTTAACAGACAACACGTGAAAAGTAAATCATTGTTAAGTTATATTTAAATGTGTATATATACATACATACATACATACATACATATATATATATATATATATATATATATATATATATATATATATAGAGAGAGAGAGAGAGAGAGAGAGAGAGAGAGAAAGAGAGAGAGAGGGAGAGAGAGAGAGAGAGTCGTCCACATAGAGTCGGTCTTATGGTGGAGCAGCCGCTATGGGCATCGGCGTCGCTCTGAGATAGTAAAAAGTAATAAAACGTTTTTTTGAATGAACATAATAATGTACAGATATACGTGCCTAAAATATGTGATTACCAGCGCAATGTGTTACATTATTGATTAATGACAAAAATACGAATGGGATATCGGCATTACGACCAAAAGAATAAAAAATAACCATTGTCTGATCGCGGTGGCCGGGTGACGGTCTTGCAGACCTATTGCCGAGACCATTATATTGTCTAACTTTAACAAGAAGTAAATAAACAAGGTATAGACACTGACAGAGCAACGAAATGACAAGATGCAATAAATATCCAAAATGAAGATTTTGTTTTCTATTTGATAGGTAGTTTTGTATTGAACGTTCTTGGTTAACATTTAAGATTTCCATGTAAGAATATTGTACAAATAATTGTATATGGAAAAAATTTATATTTTTTTAATAAAATGAACTTATTTATGTTTTATTAAAAATACCTATTTAATTATACGAACTTATTTATTTTCTGCCACACCCTAATTATTATAATTTTCCTAATGGTTCATTGATTAAAAAATTTAAATGAACAGCTTAGACCATAGACATCAAATAATTCCTTTCTTACCTCAATTTTGTATATATATATATATATATATATATATATATAATTAAATATTTTACATATTAAAAATAAAAATGTATTCAAACCAAAAACGTAAAAGAAACATATAAATAACTGGTGATATGACAAAGTGTTTTGGAAAGAAACGATTTCATCAAAATTGCTCTTAACGCCCTTTTTGCGCGGGAATTTTAAAACCGTTTCAGGGGAGACCTCATTAAAAAAAAAAAAAAATGGCAAAACATTTTTACTTTAGGCTTTGTATTTGCGGAGACATCATAAAAAAAAAATTGGCAAAACCTTTTTTCTTTAGGCTTTGTATTTGCTATGGTTATAATATATATAGCTATACACATATATATATATATATATATATATATATATTCAAATTAGGTGACACTGTTTTTTATATTTACCAGTCATCATACTTTCAATTGTTTTTTAAGATTCTTATTTTATGTATTTTTAAACGCAAAATTTTCGAACGTGGAGAGCAGCTACAGTTTGGTAATGGAAAGATTCCTTCTATTGTAAAACGAATGTCAAAATGCATGAGAAAATATCTGCTTTAAGTACGATAAATATGTACAGTAAAACATGAATTCTATGTATAAAACGTCTTTGTGTTCTTTCTCTTGCCTGTTAGGGGTCCCTCGCTCTCCCTCTTTTTCTACACCTCCCTCTCTCTGTCTCATTCTTTCTCCCACACATTCTATGTGTGTTCTATCTCCTGCCTGTTCGCAGGTTTTCTCTCTCACTACCTCCTTCTTTCTTTTTCTCTGTCTCTCTCTTTCCCTTCCTCTTTCACTAGTTCTATCTATTTAGTTATCTCTGCGTGTATGTTAAGGGGTTGTATTTATGGTTATAGGGAAACGAGGGAATGAAAAAATGTGTTAGATTTACAGTTTCTTAATTTAATTGATCAATTTTCACATAGTTTAATTAGTAAATATTCCTTGAGGAATTTCATTAGTTATTTTTTTTATTTCGGAAATATTACATTTATATCCTAGAAAAAAATGTAAAATAATATAACTTATCACTGTGTATTCATTAACACCATAATTGTCTTTCATATTTTTCATGTAATATCTGTAAGGAGTTAGTAAAAAATGACCATAGTTTCTACGATGTTTGATATAAAAGCTTTTTGTATGTTTTACAAGTGAACTTACAAACTTTTGTAATATTATGACTCCACTAAAAAATTTTCTGTAAAACAAATAACACAAATACTTTAATTATTTTAAAAGGGATTTAATCATCAAAATATACTATTTCCTTAACATTCAACTTTCACTTATGTACAATCTCTAAAAAGTTATAAAAATTCGACTTCAGAAATTATTTATTATTTAATGATATTCATTGTTATTTGAAAGCTGTTAAGTGAATTCTTCAATATTTTAAAATATCCATTTCAACATGCATTAAAAAGTCGATTTATAGATTGTCGTACCTTTAAAAATTTTTAAATAGTTAATTGCTATACGCCAGTTTTAGTGTACGTATATAATAAGAAACTAGTATAAACATGTATTAAAAATACATCATTTGATTTATCGTAGTTAAAACGTATTAGAAAAACAAAAATATAGACATCACACACACACACACACACACACACACACACACACACACACACACACACACACACACACACACATACACACATACACACACACACACGCACGCGCGCGCGCACATACACAAACATACATACCTGCACATACACATACACAACTATATGTATAATATATTTGTAATGCAATGATTGTTTTTAGTTATCATATTTTAAAATATTTTATTCGTCTATTAGATTACGAGAAAATCATTATACATACATACACACAAACTCATATATATATATATATATATATATATATATATAAATATATATATATATATATATATATATATATATATATATATATATATATATATATATACATAGAATAATATATAAAATATGATTTTTACGAACAATTTATTTAATCAGACAGTGAAAGCGGCCAAACAGATCTTGTTAAAAATTCAAAAGCATACATAATATATTCATAAGTGTTTGTGTGTGTGTGTCTGTTTGTATATGTGTGTGTGTGTGTGTCTGTGTGTGTGTGTTTGTGTATGTGTGTGTGTGTGTCTGTGTGGGTGGGTGTGTGTATGTGTATGTATGTATGTGTGTGTGTGTTTGTGACTCGTTTTAGAAACGTTTGACTCTAAACAAAGTCCATGTATAAATGACAAATATAAAACGTTTTCTATGATACGGTATTTTCAAATAAGTATAATGTTTCTAAATTTTTAAAAAGGAAGAAAATTATACTAAAATAATAAGTAGCTAAGAACAAAATATTTTTGACCTGTAAATTTATGTATTCTTGATTCTTATTTTTCATTGTAAAAATGATTGAAATCATTCTGTTTTATTTATTTTATTTTGCTGTAAACATTAATTGTTTATGTCAAACAAGTTTTTTAGCAAGAAAGTTTCATTAAAATATTTTAAAACAGCAAATAAAACGTTTTATATTTTAATTCATAATACTATATTTGAATATCAATAATTTGATAATTTCTTTTATTTTACGTACGTCTTTTCTTCCATTGACTAAGAACACGTTTTTACTATCCACACCCCATGCACACTTTTTGTTCACATGCACACATACACTTTGGAATAGCATTTGTCGAAACGTCTCCTTCTCATGTCAAGACATTTTAAAGAAATTATAATGGGATTCCCACCTGGTGCCTGGCTACTTGGAAGTCAGGGGGGAATCCCCCGTCCCCAGGCGGATACATGTCCCGGCACTCCCGAACACACAATCAGCTCTGCAGAAACCCAGTAGCGGCAACACGCTGTGAAGTTTCTTCAGGACTGGCCAGGTCCGGGACCAAATCGTGCGCGCGCAGTCGTATCCCCTATAACACCCTACGCCCCCGCCCCCGAAATGATGATCAATATTACCTTATTCCTCTGTGCCACCGTGGATAATAGACCACGAAGCTGTTTCTTGTAATTATGCAAATCTCGATGTAAAACTGAAAAAGGAGAAAAAATATTATTGAATTTCATTCCAATAATATACTTCAAAGGGATTTTTCTATAACTAAAACCGCAACTAATATTATTGATAAAAAACTTTTCGATTTTTTAAAATTATAGATCGTACTTTGAAGTTCTAAAAAGTATTGAAACATGCATTTGTATATTTATAACAGGTTTATAAATGACTTGGAAGTATCTTAATGTTGACAAGAATAATACATAAGTATTAAATATTACCCTTCTACTATAATAATGTAAACGAATATAACCTATGTTAAATAATTATTTAATAATCTATAGATACACAGAGAAATAATTAGTATAAAGATTATTATTTTGCATTTATAATACTCGTGACTGCTGCGACACAACGAATCCTTGGGGGCTTATTACTATTTATCTTTACACTTAAATTTTATTTTACGTATTTTACGTTACAAACATATTTGTAATAGTTGAATTAAAACCATGTTTGCCAATTTCATTGCTTCATTGAAAGTTAATACAAAGTGCAAGCAAACTACCGGTTTGCAATCTTTAATTAAATTTTAAATTAAAAATGGACTTACAAGATTGTAAAATACACTTATCTATTGACTATAAGAAATCTCGATAGTTAAAATCGAAATAAAATTAATGTCAGAAGATTTAGTACTATTACACTTAATTAATGAACGCACTAATATTATGAATATCAATTAAATTGTTTACCGACTCTGTCTCAGAGTTTACCATTCAACAATTGAAATCACAAACAGTATTATTGTTTATTTTACATAAATAATTCATCTCTAATATTTTTATTAATTGTCTGTTAATAACGTTTTTTGTATAGGCTAATGAGATATGACAGACCATTAATTTCTGGATTTTCAACCTTTAATGTTCTGAATTTTTTACCAAAATTCATTTTCAAGAGCTTATTTTCATCTAATATTCAACAAAGCTTACAATTTATAAAATTCATAACAATTCATTTAACAAAGTAAAAACCAGCAATATAAAACTGTTAATAAATATTCTCACATATATGTCAAAGTTTCATCACAATAAAACAGACAAATCACAGATACATACATGCATGATAATAATCTAATTATGAATATTAGAATAATAAAAATGAGCTCTTGAAATAAAGTTTTTCGGAAAGATAAATTAATTTTCTCTGATCTGTCAATAGTCCATATAAAAAAATGATTCATGTCTCTTCAAAATCAATGTGATTGGTTACATTGTTTATTTCCACAATACATACACATACATAAATATATATTTATATGTATATATATATATATATATATATATATATATATATATATATATATATATATATATATATATATATATACTGTATGTATAAAACAGATAATTTAGAAGTGACTATTATTGATCATGGTAAAGTCCTAAATTTCTAGAAGTCGTGCAGTGTTAGCTGAAACAATCTGATTGAGGTTTATATTTCCTGATTTAGTCGGTGTAAATAATATTAGTATTTTGTAAATTATATCAATTAGGCTAAAGTTCTTGATTA
>JBAIZL010000002.1:163968713-163971213 GCA_036971475.1 Prosapia bicincta
TAGCTTTTTTTAAAATTAACTTCAGACACTATTAAATAGACACTCGAGAAACTTCCTAAATATTTACATATGATAAACACGAGGAATAATCTCAAATCTTGTATTCTATATTTCACTATTTATAATATAGCAACTCAATTCTATAGCCTATAAAGGGAAGCCTTAATATATATGGATGGAAAATACATTTTAAATTGAGCAGATACATCACTTAGTTCCTTTTAAAATCATATCGTGTACAAAATTTAGAAAAAACTCTTTTATAAAAGAACACAAATTTGCACTTTTGCTCCTTTGTGGTAGTAGCGTATTTTATAAACAGAATTTAAAGTGATATATACGATGCTCATTTGGATCCATTACTCTACACATAAATCATCCGTTGCCTAAGTTAAAATATATAACAAAGAAAATTGCTTCTCAATTGTTTAGTTATTCTCACTATTAGGTACAGTAAATAAGTGTAGTACAGTAAATAAGTGTAGTACAGTAAATTGAATCCTAAAAGTTCCTTTTATCGTTGTAATGTTTTTTTACCACTAAAATAATCTGTGAGAGCATATAAGATTTTTCATCCCTATTTTTTTTATGTAAATTATTGGTCAATTACGTAAAAAAAGTGTCTATGTGTTACAAAAAATTAAAAATTAAAATTTCACTTTACGTAGACACGATAATAACATATTTTGAAAATTATATATATAAGATTACACACACACACACACACACACACACACACGCACACACACACACACACACACACACACACATACACACACACACACACACACACATATATATATATATATATATATATATAACACACACACACACACACACACACACACACACATATATATATATATATATATATATATATATATATATATATATATATATATATATACGGTATATAAAGCAACTGTTTACGGCAATACATTTATTTAACATCAACTATTTAATTTGCAAAAATAAATTGATTACATTGATTCAGTAGAGCAGAAAAAGATATTTTGAAACATAAATTATCCTTACCATATAATATTGATGCTAATTAGTTTACTATTGGCTTATTAACAGAATAATAATTAAGCTAATGCCAAGCCTAAATTTTTATACTTTCTCATAACACCAAGTTAAAATGTTTACTTGGTTAGTGTTGTCATCCATGGTTGAAATGGTGGTTGTTGAACACTCTGTTGTCCTCGTGTAAAGTGGTCCCTTATGTTGGTCCTTGGCGTACGCCTACAGAGTCCTTGTCACAAGAGCAAACCCCAACCTCTCACCTAATGAAGAACCAAATATTACAATATTATGTTAAACGTTTCACAATATTATATTGTGTTACATTTTTATAGAGTTAATTGTTATTTACTATATACTTCAATTGATTTAAAATCATATTTAGACATATACGATTAAGAATTGATATTTAACGACTAAACTTTTCTATCTTCGACATTTATTTATAACTGACTGCATATTATTCATTATACATTTGAGTCCATTTTCTGCCTTTCCTAGAAATCAAACAATTGTCTTTGTTGACTCGTTTCGGAATAAATCCACTTTCAAAATTTTAATAACTCCTACTAATTAGATTTTTAGAGTAGAATTATCCCAAGGCGTCAACAAAGAAAACTGTTACAATGAGCGGAGAGGCAAAAAATATACTCAAAAGAATGAAAATATTCCTAACGGAAGTGAAGATGAGCATATCAGGAGTATCAGTATGATAACTTAAGTAATTTCGTCATATCGAGTTTGGGTCGAGAGACAGACAGGAGTCCACGTGATAACTACTTGAGAACTTTCCGGCACAGAGATGCAGCTACTACGCATGAGAAGTTCCGTAACACTTCAATATTTCATCAGACCAGAGATAGTGATAAGGCTCTAAGAAGAAGAAATTGTTTTTATCAAGGATCTACGTTTACGCCATCTTACATGTGGATCTTTTTTTTACGCGTTATTCCTGTTTAGACATAAATTCCACCGCTATGACCTTACTCATCGTGGCTCTAAACAATCCCGGAGTTTTGTTAGCAAAAACAATCACCTCTTCTCTCTAACCACGAGTAAAGTCTTCTTCATGCTCGTCTCTTTTCTTCCAGTTTTTCTTGTGTTATAACCTGCAATCACTGTTCGTTCAGAACAGTGTGTGAAAACTGCTCACAATTCCTAGAATTCAAGGTATTACTCGGCCTTAATGTACTACGTTTTATGTATACTTCTTCTTACATGGCCACTCCGAGGTACCTTAATATGTGATTTTTAACCATTTTGATCCCAACGTCCGAATTTTTGGACGTTCACAAAAATTTTGTGTAAGATATAACAATATCGGTAAAATAATTCTCTTATGTGTATGTATATATATTTTGTGAGTAGTGTGTGAGTGGTCTGTTTCTTAATCGTAATGTATAATAATAAAGTTGATTTTCTTGTTTGGAAGTTTTTTGTTTACATTGTTTACAAGAAGATTATTATTGCTTGTAGA
>JBAIZL010000002.1:163976213-164006213 GCA_036971475.1 Prosapia bicincta
CCCACTTCATAATGTATTTCTTTTTCTAATATTTATATTAAACATATGTAGGCCTACTAAGTTGTACTGACGACATTAAGATTGGTTGAAAGAGTTTCAAAACGATCTCGAGTGTCCTATAAGGATAGATAAACATCAAAGGTATTATGTTGATCTTCATAGTGGTTACTATACACCAAAATTTTCTTTTCCTTCATCTATCTATAGTCGTGTAACAACTCCGTTTTCTCTTTACATATTAAAATATGTGTTACGACATAAAGTCCAATTTCCTTTTGCGGATATTTTCTAGATACCAAACATATGATTCTCTTTTATATAGTAATAAAGATGACTTACTTTACTACAATGGACCAGTTATTGGAGATAAACAGGGTTAAACAGCTTTCCTTTGGCCTTACTGAATCCGATTATCGTAATGTAGTCATCACTAAGCTATAAACGTTAACCATTATTTTATATTTGACTCTAGGCATGTTTTCGCAGACTTAATCGGCCGTGTGCCTGACAAAGCACCTAAGTCGTTGTTTGAAATATAATGCTCCATTTATATGCAATTTGAGTCCCCCATTCTAATTCAAAAATTAGTAAAGAGTTTGTCATACTAGAGCCAGTTCGATTCAGATTTTCTCAGTAAAATTTACCAACTGTTACTTTAAGTGGGGTATGATGGAGTGCCAATGCAAAATACGTTGCTAGTAGTAAAATTGCTAGTAACGAACTCTAGAAGCTGCTGTCCTACGTGATGCGGAAAGGAGGAGTGTTAAAAGTTTTAAAAAGATTAATAAATTAAAATTAAAATATTAATAAAAGAATTTGAATAAATTATTACTATTGGCACACTAGTATATTAAATTAGAATATAAATGTTACTATTATTATTATAATTGTCAAATATTTATTATAATTATTGTTATAACAAAATGATATTAATATAATTACTAATAATTCAATGATTGTATTTGATATTATTATTATTATTGAAATATATTAACAAAATTCATTGGTTTGATTGTTTTTTACTGCTACTGCTCTATCTACCTAGAAAATGGATGCTTACACAATGTCTATACAATAAACGTGCTTATATTTGATTTAGCTGTTTATTGAATACAATATGTACCAAAACTATATCTGCATTCTACCACCACGTGCTATGTTAAATATAAATTTAAATCAATTTTTTAAAGCTCAAAATGTATTCATCCTTGCCCCGTAATAATCAAGCTCAAAAACTTTACTTTGAACTGAAAGTTTTGAAGTTTTAACTTAAGATTAAATTTCGTTTTGGTCAGTAGGCCCGAATTTGCTATTTTTTCGTCAAATGAATTAGACTGGGGGGCTCGTAATTCACATCTAGATAGGAAATAGCGAACTAGCAGATTTTATAAATCTTGTCTAACTGAGAGTAAACCGTTGAGACATCATTTAGGAGCTAAATTTGTATAGACCATGATAAGACCCTAACTGGCCTCTAAAGACAAACAATAACGTCATTACCACGTGGGCTCTCGCCGTATCGGACGATATAGGTTTGCGACTCGTATTAAGATAAAACTAAGCGTTAGTATTTGCGGTATAGGTGTTAAGGTTGACTTTGGTTTATCGAACTCTCATCCCAATCTACGATTTGTATTAATTCACAGGAGATTGTTTATATCAATATTTCACCCTAAAATTTAAAATATCGTAATAATGGGAAATTAGGTTAGTACTTTAATCGTTTTATTCCAGTTTTATTACTCCCTTCAAAGCGTTATTCGGCACGAAGTATAATTGCAATTTTAGAGCGAAAACGTCTTTTGCATGCTTTATGTATGTACTCAGTAACACACCACATGATTTTATACCATATGTTTCCTCTTCTTTTACAATTGTATATAAGTTTCAATGAAGTCCTTTTCTATTATTAGGTAAATTACTAATATATATATATATATATATATATATATATATATATATAATTAATTTACTTTTACCTTATTAAACCCTAAATTTATAATTATAGTATACTTATCAGTATGTGTTCCAAAATATATAATCAGTAATTCAGTCTTCTATGAAATGTTACAATTATATTGCTCATTTTTTCGTCGATCCAATGATACATCAACTTTTGAACCAACTACAGTAAACTTTTAGTCCTTTTCAAAACTCCGAAATACAAAGTAAAATTTTAAATACTATATTTTGTTATAAATATATAACACATGTTATTATTAAATAATAATAATTACATAAAACCTATATCATTTAACAAGCAATATCAAAAATAATGTTTGACCTACCATTTTCAACAATTTTTGTATTATATTAGTTATAATTATAATTCATATGAAAATCATATGGCTTTTGTCATTATATATGTATGTATATATATATATATATATATATATATATATATATATATATATATGATGAATAGTTACTATCTGGAGTACATCCGTTCATTCGGCAGTCCATTATTCCCAGTTCCGACGCTTCACTAGAATCTCATCCAGCATTGACGAGGTGAACCCAACAACAGTAGAAGAGCGATTTCTACTGTTGTTGGGTTCACCTCGTCAATGCTGGATGAGGTTCTAGCGAAACGTCGGAACTGCGAATTTATGGACTGCCGAATGAACGGATGTACTCCAGATAGTAACTATTTATTATATTTTTCCATCCGTGAAGGAATACGTATTATCATATATATATATATATATATATATATATATATATATATATATATATATATATATATATATGGTTCGAATATTAGCATGTATATGGTACAAATAAATTTTTATTTTATTACGTACCACATGTCTGTAATGCTATTTAGAACAAATATAAATGTTAATAAAAATAAATATGTTTTTTATATGTATAGATTTTATTTTACTAACAATAAAATATATCCCTGATGAATAATAATGAAATGTCCTTAAACAGGGTCGCTGATTAATAAACTATTTACCGTAGCAAATTAAGTACATTTTATCGTTCTGTATTTAACATGTAGGCATAAAATCATATTTTTACTCAATTAACTACAAATAATAAAAAAAACCGTTAAGAACATGTCTCTAAACTCAGTTTGAGAGGATCGCGATTGTAAGTACTAAAGTGTATGTTTCTGTTTGCTTATAATAAGCCTTTATTCTATTATTTTGTGTAACTATTGCACTGTTCATTCTCTCTGGCAGAGTAATTTCTTGAACGTCATACAAATCGTTCAGTAAAGCAAATGTTATCGAACTTGGCCATTATCTTCTTGGCGTTCGACTGATGGTTTCCCATGATTGTGCAAAATATAATTGGCAAAGTAAATAAAACGGATTTTGTAAATTCAACCCTTGAATTGACATTTTTGACTTTGTGACTTATCAATAGTCATTGGGAATGCCAGGCTAATTGGTTATTGGGTTTGAATGGGATAACGGAGACAAAAGGCGACATTGGGATCTGTGGTGTAACAACAACTTCACCTTGAATTTTGTTTAAAATGGTAAATCAAATGTTGAGGAGTTTTACAGATGATACAACTGATCATTTTGAATTTGAACTTGCATATTTCTAGCTAGATATAATTTACTTTCCTACAATTTCAATTCCTACGTCGGGTTGATTGTTATTAAATTAATGTGTACAAGTCATAAAAAATGAAAAAAAATACTTCAATAATGCACCTTACAAGTTGTAACAAAGTATTGAAATTCGTTATTAGTAAAGTTTATCATCTTCTTTATGAAGAAATTTAGTGTGAAAGAAACTTTTAATTATACCAGTAGATTAGTTTACGTTTGTAGTATAATAAATATTAACTTTGCTTTAACAAAACCGCCCTGTTATTAGCGGGAACTGTTGATTTTCTGCCGAAAAAGCATTTCACCCCTCCAAGTATAAAACGATGTTTATCCCACAGCAGGGGAAACGACACGACTCCACAATGGCTACGCTTTGGCGAGCTTTATTCAATTTTCATAGTTTTTATTTAAATATGTTGAATAGAAAAAAACATAACGCAGCAAATTACAGTGTGTTTTATGCATAATAGGTTCTAATCACACAATTTGTGATAATACGGGACTATAAATGTTGATATAACAACAACAAAATTTGAGAGGAGAATTCAATTAGAAAATCGTTAATTTAACCACGGGAAATGATGAGTAGGTTTATATTTATTATATTCACAAAAAAAACATGTAATTTAAAATTTAGTAAAATTCATATATTAGGTGTGAATTGAACAATTTGACGACACAATTGTGGTACTTGTGAAACTTTAGAATTAAACATTTGTCATTTCACTTTTTGAATAAATTTACATTTAAAAAAATGTTCAATGTCTAGAAAATTGCTTTGTTTCTAAAATATTAACAACGATATAACAAGAAATACAAACATATAATATACATTAAATTCATTGCTTCTGAGCATGAAGAAATCAGCAAGTGAATCATTTAAACAAACCCAAATTATGTGTCTATTGATTACAAAAATTTGAACAAGTTTTTTTTGTGTTGTACATTTTGTTTTTTTTTTTAAATTACTACTATTGCTAGTAACCTTACCTGCCTTAAAAGCCTAAATTGTTATTGCCTTGTTAAGTGATGAAAATAAGTTTTTTAATTTTGTTAAATTTAACACCAAACTTACAAGATAATTTGAAATTAGGTCATTGTAGTTTAAATGGAAGTTACTATGAGAAACATTGAGATACAAATATTTCGATTTTGAAATTCGATCTTTTTGCTATTATTAGTGGTTGTGCTAGTGGTTTGATATTGGTCACTTGTGCTGCTTTCACTATAAGATTGGAATCAAGAAGTACAAATAGAAGGCAGAAAAAGCTGTAAACTGAGTGCAAATATTAATGTTTGCAGCCAAAAGCCCATCAGAATTAGTCAAAGGTTGCATTAGATGTTTTGTTTTGTGAACAAAATAAAACTTCAATGAATCTCATCTTATCATTAATTGAATCCGTTTTTATTAAGAGGGCGTAAGTAATATTTTTAAAGATTTGCGAAAACAAAAGGACTTTCCATTTATATTTAATATAATTCATAGTTTAAAACATTTTTCATTGGTACCTAGTGATAATGGTACTGGCCAAATTGTTCAACGTATACTATGTTTATATGAGAGTTTTCTGAGTAATTAAACATTGACATTAGTAAATATAAGCCTTTTTAACAAAATTCCTAAATAGTATATATTAAACCTCACAACAATTGTGTAACAAAATTCCAAAGTAATGTAAATTAGGTACTTAAACACAGCCGATAAGTTATTTGGACATTTAAGAATGTAGTTTTGAAAAGTAAACGGGATACATAAAATATCAACAAAATTAATTTTATTTTCAACATTAGACTCGAATTTAAAATGATCATATTCAGCTGGTGTTTAGTTTCTGATCTAATATCTTGTAGAAATTTTCAGTCGTTACCTGATGTTAATAAAGTTTAAAAAAATATTTATTGAATAAATTTAAAAACTTGATGTCTGTTTGGATTCGAACTGAAGAGCTACATGTTTGAAATCCAGTTTTTTTGATACTGAGAAAATTTTCCCATAGCTAGAAATCAATTACATAGAGCTAAATATGCAGTTAAAAGAGAAAGATTCCTTGCAATAGTGAAGCATTGGATAAGGTGGATAGAATGTGAAGTTATCTACCCCATCTGCTTCTTAAATTAGAAATGGGAAAAAAAATAAATAGAAAAAAACGAAAATAGTAGTCCAGCATCATATACTATATATATATATATATTTATAAGAATATGTAGATTTGCAAGGAAATTCGCTTCCGATTTTCCCAATTCAAATTGTGATTCTTTCATATGTATATACATATTTATTTTATTTGTAACTATATAATAAAATGTAACTAACATAAATGTTTTTTTGTCGACCTCAACAACATGAATTGACTCAATTTTATTTCTATATTACTCGTTAGTATTCACTTTCCCAGCTGGATACGCAGATCGCTTAGTTGAATTGTGTTGGTTTTCGAGCAGGGAGGAAGCAAACTGTTAATATTAGAGCATACTTGAACATATCATTTTTTTCTTTATTATAATCAATTGAAAACCATGTGTTAATCTGAAAACATACCTCGTCTGAACTTTCACTATTTTGCCTTTCGCCTCATGATTTTTTTTATAAACCCTGATTTAATTTTTAATATCCATAATGTTTAAACTTTCTAATTTGTCTACTGTAAACCAATTTAGCAATTTAAATATACTTGATTTTATGTGTTGCGAGACCCTTACAGTGTATATGCGGCCATGTGCCTGTAAAGATTTTGAAACTATACCAAAATCTCAATGGTATGCCAAAAACCTATGCCAACAGACTGTGTAGTATCGTGTAACTCTAATAAACCTGCCGGAGTCTGTTTAAAAAAGGCAAAATCTAGACAAGGCCTGAATTTTATTTTGCAGTTATCACGGAAAATCGGCAGCGGGCCTATCTGATTATTTTTCAGGTATTCTTTTTAAATATTTATTTAAATGTATAGAAACTTGTGTGACCATTTTTAGATACTTCTTTGTGATAATAATAAATACTAGTCTTATTTCCTTATTATTACGCATGCTAAACACGTTTAGAGGAAGTTGCCTTAGGCTGTACAACATTTGCTCTGGCATTGTTGGAAGAAATATTGTTTTCATGATAAAACATGGCTCTCTTGTTTAGCAGAAATGGAAGATTCTTGTTTTAGAGTTAGATGAAACGTGTTACGCTTTTTCATGAATTGTGTCAGCTTCAGCAACTCGTTTAGCCACATTTAGTCACCCAGCCCAACCTAAACGAACCTTACATAACATAATATAGCCTAACCTAACCCGAACAACCTAACCTAACTTTACCTAACCTAGCCCAACCTAAACGAACCTTACATAACATAATATAGCCTAACCTAACCCGAACAACCTAACCTAACTTTTCCTAACCTAGCCCAACCTAAACGAACCTTACATAACATAATATAGCCTAACCTAACCCGAACAACCTATCTTATCAAAACTTAACCTAACCTAACTTGACCTAACCTAACCCAGCCTAAACGAACCTTACATAACATAATATAGCCTAACCTAACCCGAACAACCCATCCTAACCAAACCTAATCCTACCTAACTTGACCTAACCTAGCCCAACCTAAACGAACCTTACATAACATAATATAGCCTAACCTAACCCAAACAACCAATCCTAAACAAACTTAACCTAACCTAACTTGACCTAACCTAACCCAGCCTAAACGAACCTTACATAATATAATATAGCCTAACCTAACCCGAGCAACCTATCCTAACCAAACTTAACCTAACCTAACTTGACCTAACCTAACCCAACCTAAACGAACCTTACATAACATAATATAGCCTAACCTAACCCGAACAACCTATCCTAACCAAACTTAACCTAACCTAACTTGACATAACCTAGCCTAACCAATAGTAGTTATTTAAACTTTATGAATCTAGTAGTAGTAACCACTTGATGTCATCATTGTTACATGGTGCCTCGCATTTTCAGCATAAATAACATTCGGACGTTCAAACCTGAAATTAAAATTGTCTGTATATAATTTGGAACAAAGATTTGCTAGATTTGTTATTGGGGTATTTGTCAGAAAACATTTTCCCTATGAGCTAAATGTTGAACGCTGCTGAGATATAGTAGCTACTTCCCAATGCAATGAGAAGTTTCAAGTGCTAAAGCCTATATGCTTACACCGTGACTAAAATCTGTAGGTAAGGCATGTTAGCCCCTTTTTCTCTCTTGTGCTCTAGAATGCATCTAACTAGTTTTAGGAGACCTGTTTGCTATAATAAACTATTTTGCTATATATTTATTCACTCCTTTACTTCAATAAAATGTATAAAATTGTTGTATTTATTTGTAGAAAGTTTAATAAATAGACTTGAGAAAAATACGAGTACCTGGTATACTACGTCTTGACTCAACTCTTTACAAATGACGGATTCCTGTAATTCTCTCATCACTTTGGCTAAATATTGATAAGATCCCATTAAAATATCGCTCTTTTCGGTCATTTCCCACAAAATAAAATATTTCAAAGAAGCGGATTTTGGTCCTTTGGTAATTACTTCGCCCCTAGATCACCGTTGATGGACATCAACAACGATCACGCCTTGTAAATTTACATTTTTTGTAGACGTTTTAAATTTTTGTACAGATGTCCAGACAGTTGTCTTCTCCGCACTTTCCCCACTTACCAACATATTCACTGCTGAGGCATGCCGGGTTTTGTAAGCCGTAAGTCAACTTTATAAGCAACTGTTTAGAACGTTCTTATTGGCTCACGCCCTTTCAACAAAAACTGCCCATTGACTTACGTCCTTTCAACAAAAACAAAACAATCAATTACTCTAATGTCTCAGTGGGGAGAAGAAGAGGCGCCGTTTTAATCAAAATTATAGTGTCTTGATGTCCTCTGTAGGAAATACAATCAAACTAAATTTCGAAAAAATGTTGACTTATGCCATTTTAACTGAAAGCGATTCAGAATATCCCTTTGAAGTTATAAATGTTTCTATTAAGTTCGTTGCTTATAGAAATAATTAGCTCCTGTAATCATTATTTTTTGAAATATATTTTTCTAATATTCATAAAAATAGATAAACGTTCAGCTAAAATTTTACTTACTCTTAATTATTATAATTTCATAAAACTATTTGCTATGCATTAATTCACTCCTTTATTAATACAAAAATTTATGAAATTGCTGTCTTAGTATATAGGTAGTAATTTCATTTGTCTTGACAAAATATAACGAGTACCTGATTTGATTTATTATTACGTTCTGACCCATCTGCTTACAAATGTTGGCGGCTAGAATGGACTCTCCTTTAAGCCCAGTTCCTTTTCGAGGACCGGGTTTCACGTGAAATTACTCTGAGTAATCTATGTTTATGTTTTGCACCTGAAACTAAGTAACCGGAAAAGGTATCTGGCGGAGAGGAGAATCTGGTTTTTTTGAATGTTCTCCAGGACTGAGTAGTTTCAAAAACAGTAAACAATGATAGTACCATTCGATTCCCGCGAGTATCGGCAGGAGTTTCAATCTAAGGTTTACAGTACGGCATTAGAGTAAAGAAATGGTAACACCTAAATTTCCGCTTTTAGTTGTAGGTTGCACAGAGGTACAGTGTGAATACCGGATTCGAGGGAGGCAATGCTTCTGCTTACGTGAATCTATACTATCCACAATTTTGTTTCATATTCTTTATGATAGGAATGATTATATTTCGCCCAAGACCTATTCTACCACTTTCTTTTCGTTGTTCACCATGTCTTTATTCTTCTAATTTCTTTCACTGTAAAATGTCATGTTGGCTTAGTGCATTAACTGTAAACAAGTTAAACAAGTTTTTTGTTCTAAGAACACCATCCTTACCTTCTTATAATATTATTGGCTATAGACTTAAAAGTGAAGCACAAAACGTGAGTAATTTTAGAAATTCAAATTTCATCTTTGTTCCTTTTTAAAAAAATGGAAATAAAGGCTACAAGCCTAGTTGAGAAAAGGTCTTCATCAGATTTATTAGTATTTCTGTGCTAAAATATATTACATTTTAGGAAAAATATAATATGACAAAATTTCTGTAATGGTGGAAGATTATGTTTTAAAAAAATCAGTGATGAAACTTTTGCTTACTTCTCTTGCTAAACAATTTAGATTTCACATTATTCCATTTCAAATATAACATTTCGAATTTTAATAAATAATTAATTAGTTTTATAGTATGTAATTCTACACTTATTGTCATTAAATAACTTGGAGAATGTTTGCGCTGCGGCCTATTTACTTTAGGTTTACTTTAAATTAATGAAAACCATCAATGTTGACATTTTAATTGACAGTAGACAAACAAATGGTCAAAAACAATGTCCCTTTGCTTTTGTAAACTTACTAAATTGTATTTATTTATTAATTATTCAGAATTGGGTGAATTACGGAACCAGTGTCATTTTTTAATTTGATTATGCATTATTTTACTTTTAATACACTAGTGCGGTATATTTAACAGTAAAAAGGCACTATATTTAGTTTCAAAATAAGAATGTTCAATTCGCCCAATTTGATCGTCCAGTAGATCTTCGACGGCAATACAATTAATCAAATATAAGCATATTTTAAAAGTACAGAATGAAATGAATATAAATAGAATAAAATCTTTTTAAACTTAAATTTTTCGAGTTAAATCAATCTACAGAATAAAACGAAATTTTACGCTGAATTTCTATGAAATTGAAAAACAATAAACCTCTTTAAAAGCAAAATACTTTCAAACTTTTTTATTAATTCTTATATTTTATAGGTCTTGGAAAAGTACAATGTTTTTCGTTAGTATAGAGTATTTTATTGTCTTTGATATAATTGAAGTTCGGAACAGATTTTTAATTTTACGTTTAATCAAACCTTAATGCAGAAAAATGTGTTGTTCGCTTACTCAAAAGCGATTGATAATTCCCCATAAAAAGAGTGAAACAAGTACAAGAATCAACTAACTTTGAACCCCAAATATTTTTTTTTTACAAGATAATCGCTAAACAGAAACTGTACGTAAGCTTTGGGGGCTTAACTCAGTCTGCATGTAAAGATTTCAGGAACGAGTTATTGGTTTCGTAAACCCACATTTACAGTTCAGCATATTCCATCCTTTGGGATACGTCATTCTTTCAGACCGGTTTTTTTACTCATGTATATTAAACTCGAACATACCCGCGATACATAATTATATAGCCATAGATAGTTACAGTTCGCAGATCGACGATCTTTCTTAAATTTGTATTCGATAGCATTACACATACGCATTCTCATCCTATAAAAATGAGTTCATGACAATAAAAAACCTATCTTAGTTGACAAAACCCCAGGTAAGAAATAATAAAGTAAAACTCAAATCATACCTTCGATGAAGTTATGAAAAAAACCAAGCAAACTATATTGGAATCTCATCAACTGAGGGTAAACTGAAAAAGATCCGTCTACAATCGGACACATGGCCAAAACAATTCAAAGTCTGGGGTTGTGGTTATGGATGTTTAAGTACTTATACTAGCCTATAACCCTCTTAAAACTATCTGAAATAATCACACTAACTATCGCAATAATAGAAGGTAATTAGTCTGAAGATCAGCCTTGGAAATATGCTTCAAATATTCTATGTTTCTTCTAATTATCAAATCATAATGAAAAAATGAAATCTTGCTGCGATACTCCCTAACGCCAACAGAGTATGCATAGTAACGACAGGTGAATACCTGAAGATCAGAACATAAAGAATAATACTGGTTTGTTTGTTACAAATGCCGTTTGGAGGTGTTAGTCGTCCATGGCACCGTCAATTCCACCATCACGAACGAACGGGTCTAAGAATATATGAAGTATTCCAGTCATAGCCTCCTTTAACCAAAATTGACGGACGTTTATAATACCGATTGCCATTTTCCGCACATTTAATAAATTTGACTTGACGGAAGCATATACCACATCAATGGGACAAAGCTAAAGTTACGCGTATACTTAAGAAAGACAAACCTAAACAAAACCTAAATAGCTACAGATCAATCTCCTTTACAAGCATTTGTTCAAAAATTAACAAAACAATTATAGGTGGCAGACTACGAATGTATCTTGAAAAGCGTGACAGGATAAGCGAATGCCAAGCCGGCTTCCGAAGGAAAATGTCAACTATAGACCAAATTGTGAAATTTACTCAACAGATTAAAGACGGATTCCATGTAGAACAATCTACCGCAGCGGTCTTCATTGACTTCAAAACAACCTACGATAAGCGTGGCGGATTCTATTTATGCATAAGCTAAGGCAACTTCATATCTCTGGAAATATTTTGAGATGGATTAAACATTTCCTAGCCCAGAGATTCATCCGAGTGAACTTCTGAGGCGTAGTCTCAGCAAACCAATAAATTAAACAAGGCCACCCGCAAGGTGTAGTGTTGTGATGTTAGCTGTTTAATTTTATGACCAAACGACCTCCAGAACACTATTCAAGCCATGGTGTTCTTGGCTTTTCTACACCGACAATATTATCATACGAGCCACGAGCAGTATATAAAAGGACTATAAGTAGTAATGAATCCGGCATTGGAAAATGTAGAAAAATTGTGCCACTCAAACAAAATGACTCTGGACACAAAAAAAGTCCTTTCATCCTTTGTCTACTCATCATCACGATGTTAGCTTTAATTACAGCGGCACTAGTCTTGGCAGAACTTTCCAAACACAATTCCTAGGAGTCATACTTGATTCAAAATAACCATAGCACCAACAAATTGAGCGAAAAACAAATAAAGCTAAAAAATAAGGCAATTTGTTAAAAAGACTCACTGATACCAAATGGGGAGCTTCGCAAGATGTACTAATAACAGCATATAAAACCTATCTGAGACTCACGGTGGATTATGCTACTAAAGTCACAGCATTCTATATTAAAACCAATCTCTCAGAACTGGACGCCATAGAAAATAATGCACTGCACACCATCACAAGATCATCTTTCTCAACACCTGAAGAAGCCATGCAACCTCAAACAGGCATAGAATTCCTGGAATGTTTTAGAGATGGAAATACATACCGCCGAGACTACGACTGAAAGTTCACACAATCCCATATATCAAGCAGAAATGCTTCGTGAGAAGTGCTACATCGACCCTTGCACAGCAGATCCACTAAATCTATACGAGTTTCTCCAGCTTCCCACAGGTCATCGTATATTATAGGACTTCTATGGTAGAGAGATAGACAAACTACTGAAGCAAGCCTCATTAAAAACCTTGAGTATCCCAACAGAACAATTTTTACATACGTACACCTACGTATCTGCCTCAAAGTCAGATGTGGGGTCTGGCTACTACTGCGACATATTAGAGGGAGCCATAGATGTCGTTGCCAGCGCCAGGAACTTCAACTTTGATGGAGGTGAAAGCTGTCGATGAGGCTGCAACGAAGCTCATCGCTTTGGACAAGCAGCCATAAACACGCAGTCTTCCTGATAGACTCGCAGTCTTCCTGATAAACACTCGGTCTTCCTGATAGACTCGCAGGCTGTAAGTATCGCACTCCCTAACAACACTTTCTCTTTGCCGATTGCTCTCACCCTGCCAAATGCCGCCAAACCCTTTCTCCACTGTTCAGCAGCAAATGGACAGGGTCCCTATAATTTATACTCAGCCGGAAACTAGAGAGCGGACCTTTTAGCAGAACCAAGAGCAAGTCTAATGCAACCAACACAAAACGTCAGCCTAACTTTAGCAAAAAACTAAATTTAAAATGGTGTAAGAACCTACATAAAGACTAATATGACAACAAAGGAAGGAGATAAGCATGGGAATCATTGGTTCGTGGACCGATTCCCCGGGACCTTTCAAGACAGGAAGCTGTCACCGAATTTTGCCTTCTCAACAGACACGACTAACTGCAGGCACATCTACATCGATTAGACCTCGCAGCTGATGAGCTATGTCCAATATGATGCACTGAAAGAATGGATTTCTCTTACCTATTGCGTTGTCCAGGCCTAATTTAAGACGGATAAAATATTGTCAAGTCTCTACGAAAAGCAAGATAGCCGAGAGACCAAGGCTAAAAAAAATGTCCTCAGAAATATATCAATCCTTATCCTTTTCACAATACTCTACGACAACCTCCCTTCTTTCGTCCTGCTTCACTTTAACAAACATTATAGGCACCATCCAAACATCTCCTTCTGCTGATTCTGAGAACAACTGATTAGGATATACCAGTCAGTATATGTCGATTGGCAACATAAACCACACTCGGTATCAGATGCTGCAGACCACATCTGTTAGAATCGATCAACATTTCTTCGATCGAGGAGCGACACAGCCAAAACGTTAGCATAGAACCTTAGTATTCCAGGAGACTAACCATATAAAAGGCACCCAGATGCAGCATAGGTAGTATAGCAATACACATCTGATTTTCCAGAAATATTGTTAGAAATATGCAGAACTTATCATTTGAATATCACCGGCATTTAAATTATTTTTAAATATATGATTATTAAATGACTTACTTATAAAAAAAAATCGACATATCTTTTAATAGCAATTTATACCGGTAATTTCAAATTATTTAACCAAAGGTAATTTGGCTGTTACATTATGGAAGTAGTAAGAAATATAGTATTGAACAATATTTAATTGAATGAGAGATAAATTTATTACATTAAAGCATCTTGGATTAAGAGAACAAA
Source organism: Prosapia bicincta (assembly GCA_036971475.1). Taxonomy (NCBI): domain Eukaryota; kingdom Metazoa; phylum Arthropoda; class Insecta; order Hemiptera; family Cercopidae; genus Prosapia; species Prosapia bicincta. Next base: position 163,990,492 of record JBAIZL010000002.1, read on the forward strand.
GTCTTGATATTCAATTTCGTAGGGAGCAAATACTATTTTAAATTATACCTAAACATTACGTAGTTCTGATGTTAAATAGCTTAATATTACCATAGTTATGGTATTTGGTTTAGTTTAGTTTGCATAAATACATATACCATATGTTTTAGAAGTTTCGTGATAACTAGCGATTTAAATAGGTATTTGTGAGAACGTGTCCCTGCTGATGTTGATTTAGTCCCCTTCTGTCGCCAGGAATCGAAACAATACTTTTCACTTCCTCAAGGATATGTACAATATACTTTTAGTTTGGATGACTTATTGTCATTGGATGGAATTAATTAGAGTAATAAAAATCGAATATAAATAGGTAAAATACTTTACAACCGGTAAAGAATATTAAATAATACCTTTTAATCTTAATAATACACAATAAATAAAGTAACATAATCCACCTGCTGCTCTTCCTCAAACACTATAACATAAATCCGCTGTTGTATGAAATCGTTTGTTATTAGGTAATTCTAGGTAAAATAAGAAAACCGTTTTGTAGATACAAATTTTTATACTGTCAGGCCTACTTTAAAAAATTGTAGTAACTTTAGAAACTATTTGTAAAATATGTTAGAAACGGTTTCTTGTGATTAGGTTTAGAATAAAATATCTAGTACTTTTACCTTCAGCTTGGGTATATTTAGCCCTATAATTTAAATATTTTAATAGCAGGGAGAAATATATTATGTATAATAGCGAAATGCATCATGTATATATTTATACTATATTCATCTGTAAACATATTTAATTATTTGGGTACAATACTAGTGGATTAAAAAGCTATATCAGTATTTGAACTGGATCTTTTGTTATAATAGTTTTTGTTACAGAAACTATATATTTTGTTTTGTTGAATAGTGTAACGCATCCTGTATAAATTATTATTCTATCTACCTGTAAAAATGTTATAATAACTGTATATATTGTTAGTGGGATAAAAAGTTATGTCAATATTTGAGCTGGAACTTCTGTTATTATTGTTTTTGTTATATATATATATAACAATATATATATATATATATATATATATATATATATATTGTTGTGTTTATTTGTGTAATACATCTTGTATATAGTGTTATTAATATATCTACCCGTAAAAATGTTATAAAAACTTTATAAATTATTAGTGGGATAAAAGGTTATGTCATTAGTTCAATTGGAACTTTTTTAATAATAATTTTTGTGATAGAAACTATAAATAAAGATCTTATTTTTTACATAATAAAAATATTGACATCGAAGCAAAAGAGTAGTGAAGGGCGATATTCCTCTGTGCGACCAAGTTCATTGTCTTAACAAACTCTGATTCAGGTTGCTTAATTAATGCCATTACTTTCATTAAATTAGGAAAGTAAATTTGTTTTCCTTTCTAACACGCTAAGTTATTCATTAAAACAGTCTGGCATGGCGAAGTTTTCTGGCAAGATTTCACATTTCCGTTATATTTATATAAACCATGAACCTTATAATTTTATTTGCAAAGTTTTTCTTTTTAACAGAATTAACTAATAGAAATTAATTTCCCTCCTATTAAAAACAAATAATTTTTTTTTGTGTTAAGATCTTACAGTTTAATATCCTCCTAATTTTAATATGCTGCTGGGAATATCGGGATAAATTACTAAGGGGATTTTCCTATTACCTCTTTCTTAAACTCGTATGAATCTTGAAACTTTTAAAGTATCCCTTAATACTCATGATGGATGTTGATTAATTTCTGATATATTCAGGACCTATATGTTCCATTTAATTACTAAATTATCACTATAGTTGCACCTCTTTCTATAGTTGCTATTTATTTTTTACTGTTTTGATTTGGTTGTCATTTTAATTAGTAAGTACCCCTCTAGAAATACTTTATAGCTTTTAAAAACGAAACCAACCTTTCTAATTAGATTTTCTCCTGAAACTGTTGCACTTTCCCACATCCGCTTGTTTCTTGGTCAAGTTTCATTCAATGCAGGATCATCTAGGGAGTTTTGTTTTTAAATACTACAGTCAATATGTTTTTAAAATTGTCCACTATTGTTTTGCTGTTATTAAACAATCACCATATTAGTTACTATCTTGTAATTGACGTAGGTGGGCTGTCTCGTGGCAGTGTATTTTACACTTTTGCCTAGCTTCGTTCATACTCTATATTTCCTTCAAGTATGTTTTCTTCGATGTGATTGATTGGTCTTTGATGCTCCTGCATATTCTATTACCTACATTTAAGCAACTGATGCATTGCGTTTGGTAAATTTTTTTATTTCCTAATTTTTTAGATTTATTTTGTTACTATAGTTCATAAACTAGTTCGATTGTATCTCTCACTGACGTTTTTTTTTGTTTAGTATCCTGGAAACATCGAAAAATAAATAGCCCAAAAATGCTTTGTCGCAAATTTCTATGACACTATAATAATATATAGGAGTTTTTTTTTAAATTACGATATATATAATCAGCGCAAGTAAATACTAGGATATTCGATTGAGGGCAGCACAGTACGTTCTCCGATATCAGCTTCTTTACGTATTTGATATTGCCGGCCCTTTTAAATTAAATTAGCAAGCCAAAGGGAAAGTCGAATAAGAGAAGCGAAAGTGTGTGTCTTGTAAAGGACCAGACAGGAACCGGCCAGTGTTGGTGGTGACCCAGGGATCAATCTCAGATCAATCGGATTTACCGGATTGATCCAGCTACGGATGTAACCCTTTCATGTTTATACAAGGACACAAAAGTCTTTCAACATGTTAAAACTGTATATATAACCTCTATTATACGTATGTGCACTGCCCACGGCTCTAGGAAGGCTATTTGTGGGAATTATGTTTGTGGGATGGAGCTTTCTAAATTTATGTTGGGGCATAACTGCGTTATTTAGCCTTCATATGGCAGTGATATATATATATATATATATATATACATTTTTTTTCGAAACAACATAAGTTATTCAAATACACTAATATTATATATTTATATTCAAAGCTTTTCGTTGGTAAACAATACCAACATCATCAGGAATGAAAAATGCAATAATAGAAGATATAGGCCTAAAACATATGTTAAATCATAAATAGAATTTTTACTAAATTTATACAAATTGCAAAGTCTATTTTGTTGCTGTAACATTATAGACATTGAAGATGGTATCAAATTTAGAATGTATTTGTATTTGTTCTTTTATTAATTTGTTATTATTACTGTATTTATATATTTTAAATACTTCATATATATTCATTCCTAATCCTTTCATTAAATTCTTTATAAGTTTCATATTTTCAATGTATGGAAATTGGTGCTTATTATTAATACAATGATTTGCAAAATGTGATTTATGTATTTCTGGATTTATATAAGCCTTCATCTTTATATCATTCTTTTAATTTTTTATTGGTTTGACTTATGTAGGTTTTATTACAGTTTTCACATTCTAATTTATAAACACCACCTTTTTCATGTATATTATTTGTGTCATTATTATTATTTATTTTGTTTATTATTAGTTTTGTATTCTATTTTGATATTTGTATTTTTAAATAATTTTGTGATTTTTTTTTATTTCATGGCTTATAAATAAAAATGAAGTCCATTTTTTAATATTATTATTTTAGTAAAATAAATTATTATGTTGTAAATTAAAAATATAATAATTAAGTTTGACAACAGTTTTCTTTTTATAACCATTTTCTAATGCAATTTTCTTTATTCATGGGGATATTATGCATTCTATATAATAAGTTATATAAAGCAGCCATTTTTTGACTATATGGGTGATTAGAATTATTTGGTATAATTTGATTTGTTAAAGTTTGTTTATGGTATATCATATATTCCCATTTTTCATTTTCACGTATATATATGTATATATATATATATTTATTTATGTGTATGTGTGTGTGTGTGTGTGTGTGTGTCTGTGTGTGTGTTGCAACGGACCGGCCCACGCCACAAGCGCGTGCCGCCCCCTTTGATCACCACGCTCACTTACCTGAGCGGTCAACCCTACCGTCGACCAACTCCAAGCGCATGACCAACACCCGCTCCCGCTGCAGGGTAAGAAATTTGTTACGAGCCGTTCATAGCCGAAGTTACGAACGCTGTGCTTTGCTCGCCAAATTCTGCCAGTGGATAAATCCCTGGACTTAAAACAAAAAACCTAACTTGCTGAGAATTAACCCTTTGGGTGAGACTTCCCGGGGAGGAGTTCTTTTGAAAGGCATATAACCGGAGAAATGACCATCTTTGTAGGATAGTGTAAAAAACTTGTTTATATGAAAACTCAATATGTTTGCAAGTTAGTAAAAAAAATATTTATTTTTTTAAAAATTACATTTATTTATTTGAATGTGCATGGCACAGTAAGCACTACATTTTACCCAGAAAACACTATCAATTTAAAACAATTTAACATTGAAAACATCTTACTTGCTTATATTATTTTATCAGAAAAATTTACCAATTTATTATTAATTTGAAATTTGTTCACAGTCAACAAGAATATAGGAAAATGCAAAACCTTTCCCAATAATTTTTTATTATATATTTAAATTTAACCCTTCCAATTTAAAACATTTATACATAACAAAGTTAAAAACTATTTTCATAAAAAGAAACCTCAAAACAACTAACTACAGGATTAAACTTTATCTCCAACTCATTTACCAAAATCTTTGAATTTAAACTATTTAATCTTTAAACAATTTAACCCTTTACTTTAAATCAAAAACAAATCTTAAAACTTTATTTTAACCCTTCTTCTAACTGGGAAAAGTTTTACCCCTTTGTACATTCCAACGACTTGTGATTATTAACATTATTTTACCAATTAGTTTCTAACAACCACCTGAAATTATATTATTTTCATAAATTAAAATTTATCAAAGTCCTCTGAAATAGAATCCATGTTATAAACTTACAAATGCACCTATTTAACGCTATAAGCTTGTCATCTGAATTAATTAATAACTCATATTTAAATTTAACAATGTTGACTCATTTACTGAAAGAAAGACCCATATTTATTTGAAAAATTAAAACCCAAAATTTCAGCTACATATATGATTGAATCTGATATAAACCATTTTTATAGTTATTGAAAATCATTTAACACATTTACAAAACCCCTTATTTAACCCTTTTACAAAATGAATCTTTTATCCCTTTCCTTTTGTGAAATAAAATGCATTGACATTTAATTAACCTATGCAACAATGTAAACAACACAACTTCTGAAGGAAAATTGTATTTTCCTAAAATTTTAATTAATATTTATCAAACAATGAATTTAGTTAATAAAAACAAAACCATACTATTTAATTTAAACTTGCAATACTTTTTTATATATCTCTTTTTTGAAATACAAAAAAACACATCTTATTATTTATTTATATATATATATATATATATATATATATATATATATATATATATATATATATATATATATATATATATATATATATATATATAAATTAATACCAAAACAAACAAATTATTCCTTACATCTAAACGTGAAGCAAAATACCTATTATTCATATGAACAATCACTAGACCCACTTAATCCTATGAAAACTCATAGTTGATAGTTATATTTTTCTCTTTACTAAATCTCAATTTTAAAAAATTTAAAATTTATTTTAAAATTATATTATCTCCATATTCGCTTTATTATTTGTTCCTTACAACCCTTTCTTAATTTAAACCAAAATTTCTTATCTCAAATTAATGTAATTTATTTTTATTTGTAATGAATTTACCTCATATAATTTAAAAAACAACCATTGATTTCAATCTGTATTATTTATACCCAAAAATTTATTTTGTAAAAAATTGAAATTTCGATATAACCCTTTTTTAAACAAACAGAAACTATTATTTTAATTCTTATTAAAAACATTTACATTTAAAACCAAAAGCGATTTATTTAAAATTGTCATTTACTAAACAACTCCTTTTAACAAAAACAAACTTTTCTTTTAAAGTCCCTTCATTTCTTCAAATGCTACATAGTAATGCATGACCTTCCAGTCAGCTGATGTAAATAAACTATCTTACTGGCGGCCATCTTGAAACATAGAACTTGATTTTTACACTTTTAAAATACAACTATTTTTATTCTCTATTTTCTGTTCTTTCTACTAATTTTGTTTGTTAATAAACTAACTTATTTTGATGTAAATAAACTATCTTACTGGCGGCCATCTTGAAACATAGAACTTGATTTTTACACTTTTAAAATACAACTAGTTTTAAACTCTATTTTCTGTTCTTTCTACTAATTTTGTTTGTTAATTTGTTTTACCATATTTTTTTTTAAATGCAATTTATTTCAAGTTTAAACCCTTTAAGAATTTATTATTTCAAAATTACATTTTTAAAATATCTTTTTAGAATTTAAATGCTATACTCTAACATGAGTCTTGCGCCATTTTGTTTCTTTTATCCCCACCCTTAAACAAAGCCATCAGCTCCTATCTTTTAATTTAAACAATTTGGAATCTACTATTTTTAAATGAATTAAATTTATTGAACAATTTCCCCTTTTAAAATTTTATCAAAACAAACTCCCATCTGCAAAAAGAAAACTGTACAGGTCTGACCTTATTTTTTCCGTTGGACAAAGGCTTGAGAGTCTTCCCTCTCCCTCAGGTGTTTCCAGGGAACATCGAAGTGGGGGGTTGCTTTCGTGCCGGCTCCAAGTGACGCGTATAGCTCCATCCAAAATTTAAAAAGAGAAGTCCGCCAGGTTGAAAACCCTCGTCCCTTTGTTTGAAATGGCCAACGCCCTGCATACAGCTCCTGTTCTGTTCCCACGGTGTCGTCCTCTGTCTACGGATATCCTCTGCATGGGCATCTTGTGGATATTAAGCACTTGATGGTTAAATTTTGATTTGCTAGTTAAATGAAACACTGTTCTAAACACCATTTTTAAAACACTACAAGCTTTTACACAGTTTATCGTTAATTTTCTACATTTGCTATTTCAAAATTAAAACTGTTCTTCTCTTAAAAAACTTTGTCCCTATTTAAAACACTGCATACTTTCCTGTTCATACCACAAATAAAGTTGCATTTTAATATATTTTTCCGAAACACTTTAAGACTTACGACGCAGCACCTTTAGGTCTTAGTTATGAGCACCGCTTTCGGATAGATCTTAATCCGAAAGGGCCCCATTTATGAAACAGCACTTCCTACATTTCAGCGAAAGACAACCGTCTAGCCTGCCATCGTTTTTGATCGTTGTTATTCACTTAAAACAAAAGTCCATTTCTTCGCGGCTACTACTCACGCGAACTCCCTTGACCAACCTTCTCACGCCATCTCTCGATGCCAAGTAACGCTTTGCCCCTATTTAACAGTTGGGCTCGTTGTTGTAGCAATTTTTCCCGCGTTTCGATCAGACCAATCAAAAATCGATATTTCTCCAACTTGCCTACCTAGATGCGCGCGTCTGTCGTCATCACTGCTAGACCGTGAGAAAGGAAATGACCTCCTAAAAGAAATTAATTTACTTGTTTTCATTTCGGCTGCATAACTCTTTTCCCGTGCTTCTAACGAATTTTCCTTATTCTGGTCATTGTTCTTTATTTGTTGTTCTGCATCTATGAAAATGTCGTTTGTAATTTTAGGCCGAATTTGACAATTTTCCCCATGCAAATGACCCCCTATAAGTTACTTTAAATTTTTAACTTCTTTCTCAATAGCTTGGCTTAATGGCATAACAAAAAAATTTAACCTGGCTTTACTTTTAACTATTTTCCCTCTTGGTGGCAATTGTGGCCGGGTTCTGACCGTCACAAGATCCCTCCTTAAAATTGAGACAAAATAAAATTTTTTCACTCTTCTCTCTATTTCCATTGTACGTGAAATATACCTAAAACAACCAAATTTTATTTTATGAAATTTCCTATAAGTGGGTACTAGCTAAATACTTATACTACATTACTTATTCTAATTTTTTACGGTCCTAAGTTCCTCATTCTGGTACTTTTCTTCTTCTGTGTCACTGAAACACTTCTACATATATTATTATATTTAACCTTTAGATAATTACTTATACAGCACACTAATTAATTTTGTAGCATATTTTTTTCACTCTCACTGACACTAAACACTTTGCCTTGCATAGCTTAGTTTTTACTTCCTTATCATTTTACTTAAAAAATTTCAACTTTTCAAATCTAACTTGAATACTCTTAAAACTCTTCCTTTCAGATGGCTTTATTTATACCAATATATATATATATATATATATATATATATATATATATATATATATATATATATATATAAACATTTACATATGCAATATGCCTATCATAATACACTCTATTTAACATATAACGATTAGATCCTATTATCTATTCATGTCACTACATACAGATTAGCTTATCTTAATGGATTAGCGCTGTTAGGAGTACTTCCCTCTCACTCTGTTGAGGTAGTCCTTTCCCAGCTAGCTCCATAGCGGAAATGCTTACGTACCCGTTCGTTGACCTTCCCAGCTGTGCGCTTGCATCCTGTTGATATCGCATTTTCCTTGTTGCGTAAATCCATGCTTTTACTAATACATACTGGAGTTATATAAACGTTGCACATTACCATTCTATATTTATTATTTTGGCGTCAGGTCAGCTATCAGGTTTTAGTTTGTATACCTTATTTCCCTTATTCTATATATAACTTTATATCCTTTATATCATATCTCCCTCTTACTTTATTTGTTATACTATTCGCCACTTCATAAGTCTTACGCACTAGCCGTCTGGTTATTTTAAAAGGGCTTTCGTAAATTAGTAACAGCTTCTCTGTTTCGTTTCGTTGTACGTTGGATCGATTATGCCTAGTTATCAATACCAGGTCATTTACTTGGAAGTGGGTCTCCCTACAAGCTTGATTTGCCCTTGCCGCTCTGTAATCTCCCTTTGTCCTAATGCGCTGAAATACTTTCTGCAGCATCTCCCTCCTAGTTTCCACAACCGCATTTCTACAATCCTCAGGGATATATCCTTGCCATACATAGTCTGTTTTTACACTCCCCAGTGGACCATTGCCGGCGTGTAGCCTGTGACCTCATGTGGCATTTGGTTGTGATTATTTTCTATGTATCGTAAGTATTTTTGCCATGAGGATTGTGTACTACTACAGTAAGTCAGCAAAATCCTTCCCAAATCTCGATTTATGCGCTCTGCTAAATTTACCTGGGGATGCCGAACAGGGATGAGAATGTGTCGCACTCCTACGGCCTCGATCCACTCTTTCCACTGTTTGGAGGTAAATGCCGCGCCGAAATCGGTAAGGATTTTAACCGGTTTGCCTACTGTACCACAATACTCAGTCAGGCGGTCAATGGAGGTTTTGGAGTTCGGGCTTTTCTCAGCGTATAATTTTAGGAACTTTGAGAACACGTCGAGAATCACTAGTACGTGTCTCGCCCCTCCTATACTCCTAGGTAGGGGTCCTAAAAAATCTGCGGCCACCATTTCTCCTGGTTGTTGCGTTGTTACTGGCCTTGTCATAGCTTGGGAATACCTGTTGGTATGTTTTGCGTATTGGCATATCTTGCATCTACTTATTACTTCCATAACTCTTTGGTATATGTTTTTTATGTAGAAACTTTGGCCTAGCATCCTAGCCAACTAATTTCGTCCAACGTGCAAGTACACCTGGTGTACTTCGTTTATGAGTGGCTCTACGTTCCCTTCTGGAATCACTATTTTTTTTTTTCTCACTTTAAAGCACAAATATATTTCTATTACCCTGTATCTCGGGTACCTCTGTATATTTTCTTTTATATTATTTAAATCCATCTGTTCCCTTTGTCCTTCCTTCAATGATTGGATTATTTGCCTTAAGGGTCTCTCGCTTTTCAACTCGTTCAGCCTTGAGTTCAATTCTGCTTTCTTGAGTGTCCTATTAGCGAATCCAATAACCGCCAAATCCCCGTTATCGTCCTTTTGATTGAGTTGACTTGCTATCGCTATGTGGCTGGCATCCGTTTGTAGGAATACATCCTGCCCTACTCTTGGGTGTGTAATCGTTACTGCCTCGAGAAACAACCCTTTGACACGATCAAAAGCCGTCTGCATGTCTGAGTTCCAAATCCAGGGTTGTTGCTTGCGCAGGAGCTTCAAAAGAGGTGAGGTTTCCTGTAAATACTTGCTCGTAAAACGAGCATAGTAATTCACAAATCCTAGGAAAGACTGTAGTTGCTTTTTATTTTTAGGCACTGGGAAGTCGTGTATGGCCTGTAGCTTCTCTGGGTCTGTTCGTACTCCTTCCTGAGTAAAGATATATCCTAGGAATTTCACCTCCTCCTGACAGAAAAATGTTTTTCTTGGATTAATTGTCAAGTTTCCTTCCCTGAATTTGGTGAAGATCGTTCGTAAATGCTCGAGGTGTTCCTCGAACGTCTCAGACAAGCATAGCAGGTCATCGACGTATGCTAGAATGATTTCCTCTAGTTCTTGTCCAAGCGTCAAATCCACCGTCCTAACCAATGCCGCTAAGGAGTTCTGTAGTTCGAAAGGTACTACCTTGAGAAAGGAAATTACCTCCTAAAAGAAATTAATTTACTTGTTTTCATTTCGGCTGCGTAAATCTTTTCCCGTGCTTCTAACGAATTTTTCTTATTCTTGTCATTGTTCTTTATTTGTTGTTCTGCATCTATGGAAATGTCGTTTGTAATTTTAGGCCGAATGTGACAATTTTTCCCTTGCAAATGACCCCTATAAATTACTTTAAATTTTTAACTCCTTTGTCAATGGCTTGGCTTAATGGCATAACAAAAAAATTTAACCTGGCTTTAATTTTAACTATTTTCCCTCTTGGTGGCAATTGTGGCAAGGTTCTGCCCGTCACAGTGTGTGTGTGTGTGTAGGCTTTAAATAATATATTGCTCGAAATTTACATTTTCCTTGATAAGTTCGCATCATTGTTCAATATATATTTGTTAAAATGTAAGCCAATTTGATAAATAACTATTCCATTTATTGATCTGATTTACTATCATATATCATTTTTATTTCTACAAAACCTTTCATCCCACAATTTATAATGATTTTCACTTTCTTATGATTTAGTTTATTAATTTAAATAGCTCTCTTTTTTGGTTTAACAACAACATACTGTGTTTTAACTGTTTGTTGTGTTAAACTATGTTTAACTGAAATTTCGTGATTTCTTTCTAGTTAAGATTAGGCTTAAATATAAATGAGCTTTGAAGGATAGAGAACAGTTTGGAATGTAAAGCAGAAAGTGCTACATTTAAGACATATAAACCCTGTGTAGAGGATACAGTGAAAACCATGTCATTAGGTGTTCGAGAGGTAGAACTGTTCTTTACGTGGGATATCTACGAAGATTGTCTATAAGTTGACCCAAAATAATAGGAAAGGCTTTTAAGAAATAGGTTAAATTAAGGAAAGAATATATTTATTCCCTGGTGGCGGGAATAAGGGAAAATTCATCACGTGGTTTTAATCTCTCACCTGAATTAGATCTGTTGTTAAACGGGAAAATTGAAGTAATTGACACCTATGGGCAATGATTAGTTTTGAAAGATTTTTAACACCATTATCATTGGACACTTTCGGAAAACTAACGAGTTATTCATGGATCTTGATGAAATGAATCATGTGATAACATTTTTAAAAGAATAAATAAGGTCTAATAATAATTAACTTGAACTGTCGGTTATTTTTTATTATTTTTGTAGTATTGGGGCTGTTCCAAATATTTTCAGTGTAGTACAAAAATAAATTTTACAGGGAGATCTTCGATTTCCTTGATCCCTTAAAAATTATATATTTATCCCACCGATTTACTCAGGATCAGATGACTGCTTTCATCAACCGATTTTAATAAAAATGGTTTATTTTCTCTGTGATTTTTTACGAGAGAAATCAAAATAGATATAAATAAATAAATAGAATGTAAAAAATAAGGGTCTCTCTCTCTCACACACACAGAAATAAACACATTTTATAAATATACATGTATGTATGTACGTATGTACACACACACACACACACACACACACACACATATATATATATATATATATATATATATATATATATATATATATATATATATATATATAAATATATATATGAATAGTTATTATCTTTAGTACATCCGTTCATTCTGCAGTCCATAAATCCGACGTTTCGCTAGAATCTCAACCAGCATTGACGAGGTGAACCCAACAACAGTAGAAATTCTCGCTCTTCTACTGTTGTTGGATTCACCTCGTCAATGCTGGATGATATTCTAGCGAAACGTCGGAAATGCGAATTTATGTACTGCAGAATGAACGGATGACCTCCAGATAATATCTATTCATCATATTTTTCCATCCGTGAAGGAATACGTATTAGCATATATATATATATATGAAGAACATGAGTTAAATACAAATACAAGAATTATAATTGAATTTACAATTCAAAGCTTTTCGTTGGCTAACAGTACCAACGAAAACATGGTAACAGTACTAACAGTACCATCATCAGGAATAATTCTTGTATTTGTATTTTGACTTATGTTCTTTATTAATACACAAGAATACATATTGCGATATATATATATATATATATATATATATATATATATATATATATATATATATATATATGTGTGTGTGTGTGTGTGTGTGTGTTTGGGTAAAAAGGGACCAACAAATACCGTCTCAAGTCTAAAGAAATTTCGTGGTTATTAAAAGAGAAAACTAAGCCATTAGCAGGGATAAGGGGTTTTGTATATTTTAAGGAACAATGTAGTTTTATTGAAAATAATAGAAAAGCTCAAAATCCACCTACAACCCCCATCGACATTCGAGGAGACGCGAAAAAGAAAGGCCCAATATCAAAAACCGTGAAGACGCCAAAAAAAAATAGTTATGCCAGATAACTAATAATTTTGACCGGTTTGGATCGGCACTCAACTACCTTGGAAAAGTCAAAACAGCAACGGTTAAAGTCACATGATGTCGTGACGTCATTTTAGAGCCACCCTATTGGTCGCCAAACGTGGGGTGATCGTGAACGCTTGTGGAACGGGGAGATTAAGCCGAGGTTGGAGCAGAAGCTTTTCTCGAGACTCCGAGTAAGATAGACGTGTGTTGAAGGCGCTCCGGGTTACAAGCCTTTGTTTGAAAATTTGTAATCTGCAAATGAAGAAGTAACTATGCAGGGCTGAAGGCGTAGTGGTTGTCGCCATAATGTAGTGGTGTGTGTTCTCGAACCCTTTTGGAGGAAAGAAATTCTCCCAAAGATGTTTCCAAAGTGAACATCTACGTGGCGGCGTTCTCAGAAGTGTGTTGGGTGTGGAAAGGGGAACAATGTAAAACTTTATTAGTTCAAGGAAAATAATTCATAAAGGACAGGGCTTTAAAACTTTTTTTTAAAACTTTTTATAAATGAACAGGGAAAATAAATATAAATTAAATTGTACTTCAAAATTTTAAATTCAACTTTTTATAAATGAACAGTGAAAACAAATATAAATTTAAGTGAACCTCAAAATTTTAAATTCAATATTTATAAATGAACAGTGAAAACAAATATACATTAAACTGAACTTTAAAAGCTTAAACTCGATTTTAATAAAAGAACAGTGATATAAAGAAAAGGATAAGTAAACTTTAAATTGAACAATAGTAATTATAAACGGAAAATGGAAGGTCAAAATTTTCATGAGTTCGAAATGGGGATATAACATTTTACCACGACAACATACAAGGAACATCCTGGGGGTTGAAGACAAAAGTTTCGCGGTAGGAACGCCAGCAACAAAGAACTTGGCAGAGGGCGACGCTTTCATCTGGATACGAAACGACTTCGCTTCCAAGATGGCCACCAAACTAACTCGAGGGAGAAGATGGAGTAATCTACCTGGAACTAGGAGCGATCATAAGTGTAAAGTTCAGAACTTAGCTTCTCTCTTTTTCAGTTAAATAAAAATTTTGATATTGATAATTTTTGGGGAAAATTGACATTCCATAAATTTAAAATTAAAAAAAAATTTATATAGTTGTAAAGTTATCGAGCAATGGCTTTGTTTAAAGCATAACTTAGCGGGGGTAGCGTTTAGTAGGGGAAATCCCCACTATAAAATGGAGGACTCCTCTAAACAAGCTTACAAATGTTAAATAAAATTAAATTATCATTAGATAAAAAAATTGTTTTTATAAATAAAGAAATTCATACATAGTTTACAAAGAAATTAATTAAATTAATTTTACAACTTAAAGGCTTTTAAAATATAAATTGGAAATTAGAAATTGGAAATAAATGAATAAAAGTAAACACGGGTTAAGAAAAATCGTTAAGAGTTTTGAGCAGAAGAACCCAAATAAGATAGATTGCTAGACAGAAAATATCTCTGTTGCTAGTATTTTAAAATAACGTTTAATATGCAAAATTAATTAATAACAATTCATGAAAATAATTTTTAGAGAAAAATGAAAATTAATTAAAATAATTTTTAGAGAAATTAGTTAAGATTAAAAAATAAAAATAAATTAAAACTTATTAATGGAGTTTAATTAAAACATAAAAGGGGTAAAGGGTTTTAAAAATGTGTGTCTAGTGAATAAATTGTTAGGTTAAGAATTTCAGATTAAGATGTAAGGTTTTGATTTAATTATTTACATAAGTATAAAAATTATTGGTAAATTTAAGGTTCAAAATATTTATTAAACTAAATAGAGTAAAAGTGTTTATTGAAATAACTTTTGTTTTATGAAAAATATCAAGGGTTTATTTAAAATAGTGAAATGCTAATAGATATAAATTATGATTTTCATAAGATCAGTTGTTTATTAAAAAGGACAATACTTTTTATTGCTATAAATAATGTTTTCATAATATTACCTGTTTTTAAAGGGGAAATATTTTTTTATTGAAATAACTTATGATTTTGAAATTACAATTGTTTGGTTTAAAGGGTTATTGTTTGTGGATATAACTGATGTTTTTAAATATATTAATTAATTAAAGGGGTAAATTGCCCAATGCTATAACTGATGTTTTCAAATAATTAATTGTTTTGACAGGGTGTAAATTGGTTATAAATGTATCTTACGTTTTTAACGTATGAAATGTTAAATTAAAAGGGTTAAAATCAATTGTTGATGAAGTCATGTTCTAAATGTTTCATTGTCTATGTTTATGTAGAAGAATTTAAGATATAATGTTCAAGACTTGCAAAAGTAAAATAAAGAGTTTGTTTATGTCAAAGAGTTTACAAAAGTAGTTGAAATATAAGGACAGTTTTATATATTTAAATAATTATGCAATTTTGATTTTAAATCCTAAAATACTAAATGGAACATAGTTAAATTAAACTTTCCAGTTGATATAAATAATTAAAGATACTTTTTCTCAGAACTTATGATGTAAACAAATATTCAGCAGGAAGTGTAATCATTTTAGTATAATAAAGAATAGGCAAAGAAGAATTAAACAGAAATGTATTATTTAAAATTTCAGGAGCTAGTTAATGTAAGATAGTTACAAACTGTGCGGTAATATCAAAATGTAGTTTTTACTAACTTGCCAACAAAGAAATAGTCTATTTATTTAAAACAGATTTCTTACGCGCTTCTAAAACTACAGGATCATTTCGCCACAAAGATTCCTTCAAAAGAACTCATTCCCCGGGAATGAACTTGCTAAATTTCAGCAAGTTAGGTT